>VZUI01041627.1:0-108890 GCA_013401135.1 Cettia cetti | reverse complement strand
TGTTTTTGTTTTTGTTTTTGTTTTTGTTTTTGTTTTTGTTTTTGTTTTTGTTTTTGTTTTTGTTTTTGTTTTTGTTTTTTGTCACCCTTTAAGTACTATGAAAGCTGCATTTAAAAACCATTTTACTCTGGTACTACAGATATGTTTGTGGGAATGTAAATTCCCACAGTAAACATTACAGACCTTGGATGGTCTAATAATATATATCCAGAGAGCAATGTCTTAATAGGAACTGTTCCTTCACAACTTTTCTCTTAATGTGTGAAATAATGCAGCTATTGCATGGAAAATGACAAAATCTTTTCACTATTTCTTTATGGAAGTTATGGAAAGCACCAAAACTACAAGGAAGAGAGATAATTAGAAAACATAGGATACTGACATGTTCTAATACAAGTTATATAGCAAGAAAATATATTTCAATTCTTAAGAGCACCTGATGATTTTCCAAACAAAAAAAAAATATTGAGAAGGGGAATCCTTGAAAGGGCCAATTTTCATGACGAACAACATTTTGTTCGAAAAATGGAAAAAAACTTTAAAATGGCAAAAAAGCTTTTTTTAATAAGAGCTTTTACCTCTTATTTTGCTAAAAAGATGGAGAAAATATTTTCTGAAGTAAGAATTTAATTTTTTACTGCATTTTTAACTTTTTTTTTTTTTTTTTTTTTTTTTTTGTTGCTGAAAAAAGAAATTATGAATATGGAAAGAGAGGTTTTCTGCACTGTCCTAAATTTGGGAGTAACCAATGTGGGAGCACAGAAAATTCTGTATTTGTACATAACCAGCAATACAAGATATTGGAAAGTAATTTTCATAAGCAGAAGCCTTTTTACAAGGCTGCAGAATTGCCTTCCAAAGAAGTGGACCCATTACTGTGAAATATTGCAAGAAGACGAGGAAGGAAACAAATTATGTTCAGACGGTAGTGCCTTCCTTCCCTCTGTGACAAGATGGATAGGATGACCTAATATGCATTTTGCATCTCTGAATTTAGTTTCACTGGCATAAACTGTCCCCCTAGAGTAGATGGCCATCTCACCGTAGCCATTATGCTTTCCAAAATGCTGTCTGATACAGCCTGGAAAGGTCTAAAAGCCTCTGAAGCAGAGACATCAGGACTGAAAATCCAACAAGCTTTTGTTTTCTGGGCAGCAGCCAAATTTGATTCCTGGTAATTTTTCAGCCACTTTGGCTCTTGAGAATGGTTTTTACCAAATCAGCTTGTGTTGCCAACAGCTTTCTGTTCTGTTCCACAGTCAGCATGTTGTCTAAACAGACCATTATTCCTAGCCTTGCACACAGCAGGCTGCTACCATGGAGCTGACAAGAGGCCAAATGGTAGGCTGGACATCTGCCAAAGTTCTCCTTCCCAGCAAAGCTTGGAGGAACCTTTGACATTTTTTCACTCACAGGATAGTAAGACGTCATTCAGGTCTGATCTCACCCCCAAATGATCAGAGAAAGGCTAGAGCACCTCTGAGACAGGCTGAGACAGTTGGGGTTGTTCAGGATGGAGAAGAGAACGCCCCAGGGAGATCTTACAGCATCTTCCAGTGCCTGAAGGTGCCCTGCAAGAGACCCAGAGAGGAGCTTTTTACAAGGGCATGTAAAAGACATTAGGTTTAGATCACATATTAGGAACTAATTATTCATTATGAGAGTGGTAAGACACCAGAACTGGATGCCCAGAGAAGCTGTGGAAGTTTCATCCATGGAGTTTTCCAAGCCAGGTTGTGTTGTGCTATGAGCAGCCTGTTCTAAAGGGTGGTGTCCTGTAGCACAGTGCTGTCCCGAGGGAGACACAGTGATCACCACGGAGTTAAAGCGGGAAAAGAAGCAGTTTAATCTTTTTTACAACTTATATAGATTTCTAAAAAGGAGACCAGATTGGAAGACTGAGGTTCAACCTCTTCAACTCCACTGGTCTTAGAAAGTGTCCATCAATTGTCCTTTCACAGAAAGGAATGCGAAAACATGAGAAAAGTTCTATAAACATTACTTTGTTTACATGAAATTTCTGACTCCAAGGCTGAAGGCTGGGAAATAAGGCAACAGTGTCCTTGCCCATAGCTGGAGCTAGGTGAAATTTAAGGTCCCTTCCAACACAAGCCATTTTTTGATTATAGGAATCCAAAATTTGAGGGGCTACCTCAAATTTAGACTACCTGCAAATTTAATAATTTTTTAAAAGGATTTCCCTATAGTAACCAGAAAGTCCAGTGCTACATTGGCCAGAACATCAGATTTGTGAGCCTCTGATTTTGGCACAGAAAAGAATACTTATCCTAGAGACATGAGAGAGTGGCCACCCTCTTGGGTGAAAATCTTATGCTATTCTGTACATCTGCCTGTAGGTTTTTCACTTAACTGAAGCTGAAGAGATGAAATGGAAAGGAGAAGTTTAGGAAACCAATTTTCTGTCCCATGAAAAAAAAAAAGTGATTTTCAGAAAAGGGTCCAAAATAAGGGTAAAATGTTTATATACAACATCTTGCAAGTGGTTGTATTCAAAAAACACAGTTGTTTGTGATGAGTTTGACTGTTTCATGTAAGCTTTGAGACTGTTTGCTTTCTGTTATAAAAGTAGCTATTTATATAAATTTGTTGGACAGAAAATTTGAAGACAACCCAAAAACAGTATGAAATTTGATTGATAGAAAATATTAATTAATAATCTTTTCCAAGGTGACACAGAGTCAACTCTTCAAACAAGTTAAATTTTGCTGTGAAGTGGTTTGATAGATTCCATATTAGACTTAATTGTATCTGTAAGAGCTGAGCACATTTTACATTTATATAGAATACTAAGTATTTTCATAAATTTGTCAGTTTATAGTTTATTAAGCTTACTGGCTTTAAGGGTGCCACCATTCTAATTTCAAGACTTTTTGCCCACCGTACATAAGGTGAGGTTCATGACAAGGTGAAAATCCATCATTGTTTATTCCTATTTTCCAGAGGGTCTGGACTGAGCTATCAATCTTGCATTAATGGATATTTGAGAAAAACAGTATTTTGCAGCTTGATGTTACTATCTGTTGTTTTCCTTACTTCCCACCCTTCAAATGCATTCTTTCATATGTGTTATCTGTCCAGCTTTTAATTTCACGTATCAGATGATACAGAAAATAATTTCCTCTCTCCTCTTCACTGAAATAACAGTGCAGGACTGCCATTTGCAGCAGCAATCTTTTGAACCTGTTTTTTTCTCTTTTGCACAAAGTGATTCTGGTATAGTTTGCACAATAATCAAAATTTGATCATCCAATTGTAGTGCACAGCAAACACAGGCACCTTACCATATTTAAATGTACAGTTTTTCAGTGTCCGAAAATTGGACATCCAAAATTTATAAATTAGACTGAAGACATCCTGACATACACATGAATCTGATTAGATGTAGTGTTTAATAACAGAAGATTATTTTTACTCCTGCTTTCAAGTCCTGTTGTTGTTTCCTCTGATCACAATGCATCTGATGACCCCTCTGTTTTCTTTAACATTGCGCTAGAAATTAACATGATCTTTGCTTCATTTGTACAATGTTTCATGATTTTTATCTGTCCAATACATCTGCATTCTCAGATTATTTTTTTTCAGCTCTGGGAAAATTAATCATATTGTAATTTCTCCTTGACTGCCTTCTCTCATGCATTTTTTGAACCATCATTTTTTATCACGGTTTCTATTCAATATATCTACTGCATTAGCCATTCTCAAATCTGGATTTTTTGGACATGACTTTCATTCTTGTTTATTTCCCAACAAAGAACTCTGAAAAATATAAGTTTACCTAACAGAATTGATTAGTAAGATGTCTGCTTTTTTAAACATAGTTACAGTTACCAGTCCTGTCTGAAACAGTTTGACAATGGCAGAGCAGACCAGTATCTTGTTACCACAGAGGTAACAAGATACTGAGGTTCTGACCTCCATCGAGGAATTTCTGTTGATGAAATGGAGGATATTTTCATGTTCTTTGCATAATTTTACATTCTATTGATAGGACCAACCCTTATCTAGTTTGCAAAGGAAGTATGTCTTCATAAAGATAGAATAACACATGGCTTCCTTTTATTTTTTGATTTTTTTAATTGCGTATATATTTCATGGCCATTCCAATGTTTACAAGTAGTACATGTCAAAAGTTGTTCCCTCTACATTTATCTTTCTTGGGAGAAAAATCTAATTGTGCAGTAATCAGAAGTAGTTTTGTTCCTGCCCTCCTGCTTATGTCTCCTGTACTCGTGAGCTGATGATCTGTTGGGAAACTAAATTAAGCTTATGGCTCAGAATACCTGAACAGCCCCTACCTGTACCAGGTGGAGGGCTTGTTGTCTCCAAAAGAGAACCAGAAGACATGGAAAACCTCCTCCCATAGCCAGCTCAATTATGGAAGCAGATGTCTTATGTAGCTCTTTACCCAATCTAGTACAGCTCTATACCTCATTCCCAAGAGGGGAAAAGAAGAAATTCAGTAAAAAGCAGTTTGCGAAAGCAGTTGTGGAGGATAACAATCTTTGAGCATTATAAGGATATGTTTTAAAGTAGGGACTCTTCTCAAGGAATGGAACAATTACTCTTACTAAGTATTGATGCTACTGCTTAAAACTGGGCGTGGTGACATTTGAGGAGCGGCCTTCTAATACAGAACTGGCTCTATGCAAGCCTTTTCCTCTCCTTGCTGTGATCCAATGTCCCTTGTTCATATTCCTAGAGCATGTGGCTGCTTCCCACAGTGGTCCTTCTGCCCACTAACATTCTCCAGGTCCCATCCAGTTTGTTCATGCTTGTCTTTGCTTGTCAGGAACTATCCACATTTTTTAAATTGAAATCTTTAACTCAGCTGATGGTTTTGTTTCCTTCAGAGAACAATGGGACACTCTTGCTATGACTGTATTAGAAATCTAGACTTTTGCTTAAAATTTCTGTATCAGATATGTGAGGTTACTGGATTTCTGGGAAAAACATGAAAAAATTACTGGATTTCAGAAAAAAAATATTTTTTTTAATGCTTACTTTTCAATTAATAAATAAATTTCACACTTTAATAAGGCTTTTATTTTATGTACTTGATGTGAAATTTTTCTCAAGTAAATTCTGCATTTCATTACTTTTCATGGTATAGGATTCAGAAAAATATCATAAGTTACTCATGACAGTTAAAATATAAAATTTAACTTCTGATATTATTCTCTATTTTTTGTAACTCCTAAAATCAATTACCAAGATCTGAGAACATTACATCAAAGTCACTTTGCATACACTTTATTTGTTCTTTCTAATAAATAAGAAATATATAACTTAAAGGGAGATTATACTTTGCAATATTATACCTTAGATTATACCTTAAAAGCTGAAGCATAAAATACTTGATCCCCCTGGAGATTCATTACTGGCAAATCAGTAGGGTTTATGATAGCCAAATTTTATGAATAGAATTAAAAAGGAACCAAAAAGTGAATCTGAATTTGTGAATCCAACTCTAGAATTTACTTCAGGTTCTTTAAAATCCTTTGTCCTGTACTCCTTTTATTACACTAACACTACAATAATAAATTCCACAACTGTGGTTAATAGAGAAAAAAACACACCCTGATTTTACTAAAAGCAATGAGTTGGAAGGAGCTAGACCTCTTTTGTAGATATGGTCAGAGAAGAGGCTTCTCCATCCACCAGACTGGGGGATCTGTCACAGGTTGCTGAGAGTGGGGCTAAGCAGGCAGGAGAACTGGTCGGATGTTCCTGTAATACAGGTCAGCTTAGGAGGAGAAACTCTGGAAAGAAAACAGAAGTGAGGGTAAACGGGGAAGGAGAGGAAGTATCAAGTAGAAATGAAAATGTGGGGAAGGAAGTTTTGCCCTGCTTTACTGGTATAAAAGTAGAAAACAACTGATTTACTTTCCATTCCAAAATTAATTTTCATTCCAAGTGAATGAACAGTCTCCTCTCAGCACAAATCTAACTTAAGATGCTCTCAGAAAGCAAATTTGGCAAATTAAACGTTAGTTGTGTGGTTGTTTCTCAGTGGTATTCGCACTACAACTACATTTTATGAGCACAGCACAAGGATACAAACATATTTGTATCAATTTTCCGATCAGTAACTGCAAAAAACATTATTCTGGGGTGGGGTTTTTGGGGTGTTTTTTCACAAAATCAGTGGCAGTTATCACTACAAAACTGTCACAGTAAAGCATTGTTTTTTTCTGAAAAACTTATGACTTTCTACCACTCAGCATAGTGTGGATATAGAGCCCCCTGACAGCATGAAAGAAGGCTACAACAACAAACAGTCACTCAGGACTCAGATTTTATATGAAAAAAATGAAAATGTTTCTCACAAAGTTTCACAACACATCTGCAAGCATTTATAAAATTTCTTAGTCTTTTTAGATACAGTTGAGAATTTTCTTTTTATTCATCCACATAGCTTTTCTTTTCCTGTAATTTGTTACATTGTTATCCTCAATAGCATATTATCGCACAGGTGAATTATACATAAAGTTTTCTTTAATCAGTTTTATGCTTGCGCTCTTGCAGTTAGTTTTGTGCTCATTGTCTTTCAGTTCTATTCAATGTACCCATTCCATGCAGCAAAATGAGGGAAATGTTAGAAACAAAATAGGTACTAGGAAGATTCTTTGTTAAAACCAGGCTAAACATATTGATATATATTAACATATATATATTTAATTTAAGTTCCTAATAGAATATAACATGGAATAAATGGTTAGTAGAGTATGAGGTTTGGTTCATTGAACTATCATTTATGAGGCACAATGAATAAGTAAAGTCTTCATTAATAGCAAACAGGATGTTTACTCTAAAGAGGACTAAAACATAGGTGGTTTATCACTCTTTAATTCCTAATTATTCTTCAAGACAGAAAGTACTCTAACCAGAAACCTTCAGAATTAAAGTAGGGCCTAGTGTTGACTGCCTGTGTCCAAATCCAGAAAATAGCTCTATTTCACATGGCCAGATTGTGTAGAGTTTCTATATTGTGTGACCTTGTAGCAACTTCATTTTTCTTATGTGGATTCAGTTGAATTTTTTTTTGCTTTACCTTTATAAGTAAATAAATACAATTTAAGAAATATATTTTCCTTCAGAAAAGGGCAAGTAGGACTCAAATTATTTTTAATATAGCTGCCTCTAAATGTGCTATATATTTTTTCTTTTAATCTGGAAAGGGAAAAGGAGTAAAGAGCTTTTGCTGACAAACAGAACAGTTTGAAATTTATTGTTCATCATATTTATCTCTTTTATTTTCCTGTTCATGTGGCATCCTGCAAAAGGATTCTCTGTGATTGTAATCTGATTGAAATGCTTTTACCACAGCAGAAATGAATGGGTAAATGGTGAAGTTTAAAGAAATGGATTATGTCAAACCTAGATGAAAGCAAAAACAAGGTCATAGAATTATGAATCAGAGAATCATAGAATGGCTTGTTTTGGAAGGGACTTTAAAGATCATTTAGTTCCAACCTGTTTGCTGTGGCCAGAGACACCCCCCACCAGACCAGGTTGCTCAAGCTCCTTTCAACGTGGCATTAAACACTGATGGGGATGTCCAGTGCTTCACCACTCCCACAGTAAAGAATTTCTTCCTAATATCTAATTTAAACCTACCCTCTTCCAGTTTAAAGCCATTGCCCCTTGTCCTATCACTACCTGCCCTTGTAAAAAGTCTCAATGTTTCTTGTAGGCAGCCTTTGGGTATTGGAAGACCAAAATTAGATCATCCAAAGCCGTTTTTTCTCCAGGCTTAGCCATTGGATCCGGGACAATTCTGGGATGCATCTCCTCAGGTCTCACGGTCTCCTGGTCTCACGGTGAGAGAATAGGGCTCTATCTCTGCCGTGGAAGAGATGGTTTGTCCTTAGAGAAAGAGCACCCCAGAGCACAAGCTCTTTTTATGGGTTCCTGAAGCATGTCCTCTTCATGTTTCCAGCTCTGTGACAGATCTAGGAAATCAAAAGGTGGGATTTAGCTTAATGCTACAAAGATACAATAATAGAGAATAGATGCTTGCCAGAGTTAAAACAGAAGAAGAAGAGACTGAGGGGAAGTCTACAACTTCCTTGTGAAGGGAAGAGAAGGAGCAGACACTGATCTCTTTTCTGTGGGTACTACGGACAGGACCTGAAGGAATGGCCTGAAGCTGTGTCAGAGGAGGTTTATGGTGGATATTAGAAAATGGTTCTTCACCCAGAGGGTGGTTGGGCACTGGCACAGGCTGTCCAGGGCAGTGGTCACAGCACCAGCCTGACAGAGTTCAAGAAGCATTGAACATGCTCTCCAGCCCATGGTGTGACTCTTGGGGCTGTTCTGTGCCAGGCTAGGATGGGACTTCTATGATCCTTCTGGGTCCCTTCCAACTCAGCATACTCTGTGATTCTGTAATTCTGATATGGAATATAAAAATTATATTTGTATATGATTTAACAACACTAAAGAGGACTGACATATCAATGACCTTGCCATTAAGTGACCTTTTCAAAACCATGTCTCATTTCAATGCCATTCTCTAATGAAATCTGTAGAAAGCATAAGGCCTGTATAGAAAGTTCTGCTTCTTGATATGATAGTTTTCACAAGTTATGTTGCCATGACCAGGAGAAATTTTCAACAGAGGGCACACATTCACTTTTTTCAAAGCTGTGTGTTTTCCCAGAAGATATGAGGGTGTTTAGAAATATTCCTAATCAATTTCTGATGTCAACAGAGTAACACTGTACTCTGTACTCTATAGTGTAAAACAGTTCATAATTAACATGATCAATACAAAATGGAGCAGATAATGCTCATATAGGCAAAGAAAGTAGCTGTAAATTTGCCCTTTTTTATGGTCATTGCTTTAAGAATACTTTAAATCATATATTTTAATATCAAAAGAAGTAATATGATGAGTAGAATTGGGATGTGTCAGCATACAAAACCACTACACAAAGGCAAGCTTAAAATTTAACATATAGAACATTCCCTCTTAAGACTTTATTGTGTATCTGTGTGGACCTGGGCATCAAGACACAAAAAGTGAGATTATCTTGCAGCTTTTTTTTTTTTTTTTTTTTTTTTGTATGGCTAATAAAACAAGGTAATATATATGAATATATATTTTCATTAAATGTGTTAGCATTGCTTTCTCACAGATAGACTCTAGTATCTAGCATCAACAATTAGCCATGGACTAATAGAATTCCATTTCTAAACCTGTCTGTTGTTTAGGTTTTTAGACAAACATAAAAGTAAAAAATCTGTAGAGACCGCAGACGTTCATATACAAGCGTGGCCTAGAATGATTTTTCCATTTTTGAATGAGATTTACAGCATAATCACAGTGGTGCATGCTGTGACCAGCAGTGCAAACCAAAGATGTTGCTTGTGATGAGCCATTTTATTTTTCTTTGATTATGGGCCATTGTGGTGTTTTAACAGAAGGTCATATGTCAGCAGTGAGTGAAAAGATGTGTAATGACCATTACTATATCATATTTGGCAGCTGCCCATTTTGTTCCTGAATCAATTTATACCAGTCTAAGGGCCTCTCTGTAGTGCACTGGTGAATCTACCTTTCTGCAGGAAGACATCTAAAGTATCTACTAACCTATTCACACTTCAATCCCATTTCCAAGGTAAGAGCCAGTACATGAGAGAACAGAGTCTTTCTGGGTACCAATTTCAGGCAATGGAGGTAGGGTGGAGAGCAGTGTCACTCCACAAAAAAAAGTTTGAAGAGTCACATGGCAATATAAATTGATATTTAATGTGGGGTTTAATCTTACTGTCTTCTGAGCAAATTTTCGTCTCTTGCAGTCCAAATCTGTCAGTACAATCACATTTACTTCCATCAGTGGCTTTTATCCCACAGATAGTAGGACTACTTATGCACTTGAAATTAAGCACATATGTGTATCCATGATTTTTCTTCACAATATATGAAATAACTAGATATTATTTGCTCAGTTCTTAAAGATCTCAGGACTACACAGCTGGAAACAGGTGTCCCTGCACTTGTTCCTGATGATAGGATGATATCGACTTCATGGATGTGACCCCAAATTCCAAGAGACACATAAGGCAAGTGTCACAGCAGACCATAAATTCTTTTTAAAGGCAAAAAACCATTTTTTAGAAATAGAGTATATGTAAACATGAGAGGTACAATTTTTCAGGTGGAAATTAATTCTGGGAGCTCATATGCAGTGATGTCTTTATTGTCAAAGGTGTTATCTGGATTCCAGAATTATTTCAACTTCTCTTTTCATAATAAATATCTCCCCTGTGCCACTTAAAAAGGCCATGGCATTCATTTCATTTCATGGAGAATGAGCAGCTTGTTACTTGGATGGAGTAGAATTTATTCCCCAGTGAAATATTTTAAGATGCTTGAGAAAATGTCTTTTATGCAAAATCGTAGATGAGTTTTAAATGGGCTGGACAAACTTTTTTCTAAAGCAAAAAAGAATTGTTAATCATTAACTCGTTATTTCCACATTTCTTTTTGCTGTTGTAAAAGCCATGTTTTTTTCTTGAGAAATGTTCTCTGAGATTCCCATGTTTTGCAAGTATTTGGGTGTATTTATTCAAATCTTAGAACGGGTCCAACTCTGGTGCTGTAGAGAGGCACGTAAGACCGGATCTAGATCTCTCTTATATACTGGCAGCATATCCTTCAATCACTGACATACGCTGAGAAAATGAAGGTTAAATATTTGTTCCAACAGAACATCTTCCTGTTTTTAACTTTCAATATGCATAAGTTTTCATATTTTGAATAGAAATCTAACAGGTCTTGCTAAGCCTGCCACTTGCAAAAGACAAAATATGAGCAAGTCATTACGTAGCTGAAGGTACTTGTCTGAGACACCCTAGAGCAGATACTTGCTTCAGATCTAAGTTGCAGGCATGACAGGTTATAGTCATAGTGATAGGGAGATTAAACTAAACCAAAACAAAAACTGCTTGACAAAAAATACTCTTGCCACTTCTAATAATCTCAAAAGTAAAACCCAAAAGACTTAGCAAAAATTGTTTTGAGCAATCAAATAAATCTAGTACTGAAGAGTTCATAGTTTAGAAAACTGCTGAATACAGTACTGAAATACACCTTAGTAAAAAAAAAGTCAACTGATACTTGTTACTAGTTATATTTACAGGAAGTCAATATGTTTCTAGAAGTAAAGACGCTGTTTTAAAGAGATTTTTGACTTCCTTATAACAGGATACAGGCAAACTAAAAATTTTTTGACAAACCAAAAAATGAATGACAAATAATGTAGATTCTGAACTCATACAATAAGCTTGCAACTTCAGATTCTTAAGTACTTGACAGCCTTTCTCCAGGAAATATCTGCAAAATATGTACCAACACAAAGCCATCTCCTATATTTAACTAGGAGTGCTTCGTATTGTTGACACTTAAAACCTTCAGACTCTGCTTGAACTAACAGGTGAAGAAAAAGAGATATTTGTTATTTTACAAACACACATGTTCCAGCCAAGATTGATCTTGTCCTTGCATATAAATAATACAGATCTTGAACTTAATGTTCAGATCTTGAACTTAATGTTCAGATCCAATGGGTTTCCAACCTCTCCAAAAATATCTGAGGCACATCATGGGTGCAAATTTTCCTGATGTAACACAGCATGATACTGGCAGAGCAGAATCCCAGGTCAGTGGCTCTTCTTCAGCTGAGTGAGCATATGCAGTATGGCAGTAGATAATGCAAATCTTATCTCAATTTTTACTGCTTTACATTATGTATTTATGTATTTATTTATATAAATAAGGTTTCTCAGGATTTCTTACTTTTCAGATGTACTTGAGCTTGATGTACTTGAGCAAGATGTACTTGAGTCAGTGCAATCACAGAGTTCTGAACTTAAGGAAGCAACAGGAAGCCTACAATAACCTAGGTTATTGCAATACCATTGAATGGCATGGGTTCTTTCCCCCTCCTGTAATTAGCAGGATGCTCAACATAAAATACACATTTTTGTGCATAGATTTAGGGTTGCTGTGAGATGTTGATAAGCCTACCACTACAAGAGTCAGAGAGAACACTGATGTTTGATAATTTACTGACGGCATCTCTGAAACAAGAAGAAATCAGTATTAAAGCTCTGCCTATGTGCATGATGCTTCATCAGAAAAAGAGAAATCTCTTTTCCTCACCCAGAATTCTCATAGATAGCTGTTGCTAGAAAGTTTTGAAACAGATAAAGTGGTATTTATTTTTCTCTTTGCTCATCAGGGTAGTTATGTCTCCATAGTTTATGTTTTTTTTTCAAATCTCTGCTTTATACAAAGTAACTGAATGAGGTAATTCTAAATATTCCTCTACCCAATGGTAAACAGTGAGAGATGCCTGGGGAAGAGCAATCAAAAGAGGATGAGCAGTCTGCAAGGCTTTTCTGAGGTGATTCCACAACCTTCTTCCCCTGCTGGTGTCACTACAGTGGCTGCATCATCAAGAGGCTGTTCCTGATGAATTAACATGTTAGCTTGCTTTATATGCGCAGCGCTAGAATGAAATTTTAAGGATACCATTTTTGAAAGAGGAAGAATTCACTAGAAAATGCCTCTTTGGGCATGTGTTTGTCATAAAAAAGAGCTGGAATTTGAGGATGACCTCAAGGGACAAGAGGCTGAAGAATGGATTACAAGGCCTAATCTAAATAATAGGTGTCAACTTGAAACTCCGTAACTTCATTTGCACCTTGTCCTCCACAGTGAGGACAAGTGACAGGATCACAACAAGATGAAGCTGGCCAATGACATCATGCTGTAGGTGGTGGAGCTGAAAGCCTGCTTCTGCATCCCAGCAGAGGGTGGAGGTCAGAGACATGCATATATATATGAAAATGGGAATGTAAAAATGTCTTATCCTCACACCTGCAGAGGCAATACTGCGATGGCTTCACTTACATGGAAGCTGAAGGTGGCAGCCCTCCCAAACCCTTTTTCTATAGGAACATAAGAAATATGGAACAGACTACAGCAAAAGAAAGCAGCCAATCTGCAGCTGTGGGTCAGGGTTTTAATGAGGAGACTGGGAAGAAATTGGGTGGTTTGAAGGATACAAAATAAAACAGCAGTCTGAGATCCTCCTTGGGAGGACTTCAGTCAGTTGAGCACTGTGATTAGAAATGAAAGGAACATGTGGAAAAGAGTGTGAATGAGGCTCTTTTCCCATGTGAGTATTGTTTGAAGGGGAAAAGAAAAACGAAAGACTGGAGAGGTTAAACTAGCTGTTAAATAGAAGCACATTTCTTGCACATAAAGTTTTATTGTGAGGGTTGTGTTTATGGGCTTAGTGAGAAGGGCTGATTAAATGGCAGGTTAATAAAGGGACAGCATGTGGTTTCTGAACTAGGTGGAGAAAAGTTATAAGGTGGAAGAGAAAAAAGGCTGACTGAGAGCCAAGTATGGAAAGAGGAAATCTTACATTGACACAGCTCATAATCAGTGCACCTTATACAATATGGAGGAAGCTGTTGCAGAGAGCAAAAATAAATGTGGTATGTTCCATTGCTTTACCACCAAAGCTAGTAAATTCATGACTAGGATCTGTTACCCCGGGTGACTATAATTTTTGTGACCCTAAGTTTCAAAGTTGCTAACCCAGCACAAAGTAAATATGTTATGAGAGCATCAAAGTAAAATATAATAAAGGTATAAAGAACTGAAAGTTTTGTACATAACCTTGTATGTTAGAATGGATTCTTTTAAATAGGTAAGTGATCCAAAATTGAAGAAAGAGTGAAAAATTTACTGTGAATCTTTTTTATATAAATCTGCACAATGATACTGTTATAATATCACTGATTAATAAAACAATAGATTATATGATCTGGATGTGATAGCCACTGTAGAATTTAGTCAAAACATGGTTACCTCTTTAAGCATCTGAGAGTTGGTATTTTATTTGTAATTGTCGTACATCTACACTTACAAAAGTACAGGATAAGTCACATAACTCAAGTTGTTTCTTTTATTGCAGTATCTTAGCCTGCTGGTTTTTCTAATTTGAAATCCTTGCCATTATTCTCACTAAAGCTAAAACATGCATGATTTATCAATAAAAATAGATAAATCCACTTTTTTTCTGTGCATGCAAGCATGGGTACAAGTGTCTAACTTTTGTAACTGAATTTTGTCAAAGCTTCTACACATATGTGAGGTCTACATTGGTGCATGCCAGGAAAATTTTATCTACTTGCATCTGTGGTACTTACCCTTCTTTGTTGACTTAGCATTTCCTGAAATACAACCCACTTTGATCTATGGTCTTGGAAATGTTTATTTAGTGTGGCAAATTATCATTTCAAATGCTTGATCAGCACTTTTGAAAAATACCACTGTTTTGACAGAAATCCATTATTTTTATGCAAATTTAGATGTGAGTCTTTATAATGGAACATTATGACAGGATGCCCTCAAGTGGCAAAATACAGACTCCACCCAGTAAAAATTAAAGTGGTTAATATATAGACATTTCCTCCTAGAAGACACACTGCTAGTTCAGATATTGACATTCTAGAAGAACCTAGATATCTCCTGGTTCTAAAAAAGTATCAGGAAATTGATTAAAATCAGATAATATAATTTTTTGCAAGATAAAGACTGGGAGAGAGAAGAAGTTGTCAAATATAAAATATTGCCTAGCCTTTAGCCTACATGGATTGAATAATTTCTTGCCTAGAATATTAGCTCCTAGCTCTTACACAAGGCTAGCAAAATCTTCATACAGTTCCTGGTGTTGCTAGAGAGGAACTATCAACAGACAGTGTAATTGCATGAATTCTCATTTATTTGCATTAAATCAGGCATGAGCCTTCTATTTCAAAGCCATACTGTACCAAGGCCCATAAAAGTGAAGTACATTCATGTATTCATAAATAATCACAGATGATGTTTTATAGGTTCACTGTTCTTTGGCAATACAGCACACATTGACACAAATAATTTTCTGAATTCATAGGAATCTGGCTTGCACTGAGTGACAAACCTGGCAAAAACAACAAAAAAAAAGAATATTCAGCAGTTGGTATGAACATCTTTTTTAAAAGTTCTTCAACTCTTAGCAAGAATATTCATTCTTTTTCCCCTTAAAAAAAAATAGAAACCCAGAAGATTTGAATAATCCAATTTTTATCTCAACAGAGGTTTTGCAAGGAATGCCATTACTACTTTGCTAATATAGTTAGTTTATCTTATATGATATTTTAAAAAAGAAAAGGTTTTGTATGTAAGCCGGAATACGTAAGGTTGAAATATTCATTAATAATTCAAATGTCACCACGATTACTTTGCTAAATAGAACAGAACATAACTTTAGTGGTGCCATTTCTTTCCATTTAAAACTGCGCCTCTTAACTAAACTGATGTCATCTAAAAAAAATATTTGAAAATAAGTGGTAAGTGGTTCAGCTAATCCTAACATCTTTCTCTTTAAAGTCACTGTTTTATCTAACATCTGAAGTTTCTCTTCATTAGGTCTGTAATCTTCTTAAAACCTCCTTTTTCCATGAAAGCCACAAGGACTTCCACATAAGTTTTTTAAGTAGGCAATTCTACATATATTCATGAGGCTGATGTGACATCATCTGCACTGCTCAAGGACAAAGGATGTGTCTTTATTAAAACATCATGTTTTTCAGTCATCTTTTACTAGGCTAAGACCTGTATTATTATTTCTAAAACTACTACAATGAAGATTTTGCATGAAGCCTGAGAGGTTTTAAAACAATGCAAATAACCTTATTCTGAAATTAGGCAAAAAATCCCAACAACCCAACCCCAAAACAAAACAATAAAACAAACAAACAAACAAAAAAGCTGTGAAAAATCATAAATGTTACCACAGGTGTGGGAAATGATGCTGGAATAATTCCCTTTTTGCACAACACTCTTTCCCTGACTCTCTGCTCAGGCAGCTACGTGCCCACATAATGTGGTCCTTGCCCTCTTACTCTCCCCTTCTGACTGCCTGGGTCAGTCTTTACATAAAAGAACCCAAGTTCCACCTACAAAGCCGTCTCTCTGTCTTTATTTTCATGGCAGACACTTTTATATCAGAGTACTTTCATCACAGTGGCACCCATACCAGAGCTACAATACTGTAGTTAAGGGTCTGTTCTTTGGCATTTCTATTCTAAAGCACTATTGTATGAGGTTGCTCAGCAGCTAAAATTCCTTCCATGCTGAGACTTGGCATACAAGTGCTTAGCTCAAAAGCAATTTAATTTTTTAAAAATTTTGTTTTTAACCCTCTGGTGTGCTTTTGCAAAATGTGAAGGTGAAAAACTGTCTGTCTCTGAGTGATTGCTGGGTTTGTGATGGTCTAACTGTATTTTATAATGAAATATCCATGCTGTTTGTCAAAAACATAGTTTTCAGGAACTATCTGAAATCCTTGAATTACCCTCTATGAAATAAGTAAAACAAGATCCAGTAGTAATTATGTCTGAATGGGTACTGCATTTGCTAGAGTGTGAAGGTGCTCTCCTATAATGATACTTTTTAAGTATTATCTTGATGGTTATTTTACAGGTATACATAAAGATAAGCATATTAAATCAGAAGACTTTTAAAATCAGAATACCTTTAACAGAGAGATTAAGGAGATAAAACAGTTGCTACATGGACTGAAACAAAATTTCTGTCTTCTCATCCCCTTCATGAAACAGTCTATGGAGCAAGGTTCACTCTGAGGATTTCACACCATCCTTTGAAGCCATTGTTAGGGGTTGCTCATAGTGGCAAGGTGCCAGACTGATGGACTTTTGGTCAGTTCCCCTGTAGTTAAAAATGGAAAGGGTGCCAAGCATCTTAATGTGGATTAATGGTGACACTTTAAATTATATCACTGTTATTTCAGAAAAGGCAGGAAAACATTCAACCATGCTACATCAGCATGTTGATTAACAGGTCTTATACACCCACAGATATTACTAGTAATAGGAAAAAAAAAAAAAAAGATTAAGTGCACAAAGGTTTTTGGGCTTGGTTTTTTAATTTTTATAAGTGACAAAAACCTGAGGGTTTTGTCTTAAGAATTGCTGACAGATTATATAGATTTCCAGGAAGAGACCCAGGCACTAACTGACAATAATAACTTTCTATTTAAATAAATGATGAAACTTGAGTATTTATTTCCACATTAGAGGCAAGGTGAAGGTCTAATATCCCTGTAACATCCTTGTGTACAAAACAGCGCTGAGGGCAGAACTCACTCACTGCAGGAATGGGTGACATGTTGAGCCAAATAGTTTTGTTTGGAATTAGAGTGATGCTAGGAATCTGAGAGTAGGACATAATTTGCTGAAGGTACACTGGCTGGAATCCTTTATCTATTCTGTAGTGTAAATGACAAAAGTAAATGATGTACATATTTTCCTCAAGTTACGTCACTAGTCATATCTGAACTATCTAAACTGGCTTTTAAGATATCTGTTGGCCTGTTTGGAAGAATGATATACAAGTGTATATGACCCTCAATTCTTTAACCCTGCCATGTAGGTTTCCCAGTAAGCTAAGCAGTCCTCAAAAAGGACTTCTAGTAATGCTACTGAACCTATATCTGAAACTACTTTTTCACGTTTTCTTCTGAATAATAATTTACTTTCACTCATAGCTTTGCATATATAATTCAGCATACCTCTAAAGACAGAAAAAATAGGTATCAAAAGTTGTCTAGTCTGAAAAATATTTGTATTTATGACATTTTTCTTTCCCAATTTTTAGTATAAGGCAAATTAAATGTTTATACCTTTAAAGGCATCTACATTTCTTGCTGGAAATGGAAAACCAGACAAATTCAAATACCCTGTCTTCCTTGATGCTGCAGTTCCTTTGTGAGGATTGCAGGGGGTGGAAAAATTGTGTGCATGTACAAGATGAAAATGGAAGAGTGGATTGTTCCCAGAATCAGGCTGTTATCACTAAGAAGCTGGTTCTTCCTAACTGTTCCCTTTTGGTAATATCAAACATCAATAACGCCCCCAAAAATGTGCAGACAAGGTTCTAGTGGTCTAAGAAAGAACCCCAAATATATTGACAGATAAAGTCCAAAACCCATACATATGTATATTGGTGAAATTATACTCAGTTCTGTTACCTTGCATTTTACTGGAAAATCAAACAGAGAAATGCAACTGGAATAGCAGCAGAACTCTCATTGCAAATCAACTCTCTGCTGGAACAGTAAAGAAAACCTTTTTTGAGTATTAGCCAGCTATGCTGTTCTTTTTGTGCAAATATCCTCTTTTTCAAGCTTAGTCGAGTGTAATAATCATCTTCTCTTTTTTTTTTTTTCACAAAATGTACAAAATATCTGAAGCAATTAGACTGCATTACTGTCTAATTACAACAAATGGTAATTTTCAAATCAGAGCTACTGTCTTTTCTGTAGCTATACAATCACAAATTAGTAAGCTCTTAGGTTAGTGGGCTTCTGTTGGAATCACTTTCAAGGACCACAGTACAGCAATGTGAACACACTTCTGTAATACACACAATTAGTAAATAATTCTGTTACTCATAAGCCAGTTAAAGATTGCTTTCCTTTTTTACACATTTTTACATGTGTGTGAATTTGGGTGTTTATGAATATGTATAACCTACAGAATTAAATCAAGATGGGCTCCTAGAGTATTATTTATGAATTATCAAATGAAAAAGCTCTCCCTCACAGAATGGCTATTTGTGAGGTTCTTAATTGATTTACAAATGTAGGTGATGGATGTGTAAAGATTAAATCCAGGTGTCAGTCTGTTGATCTTTAAATTGTCAGTTAGTTGTACTATTTTTTTAACTAAGTCAGTTTAATATTTTCTTCTTGCAAAAATATGTTCAGTGTTTTGCTTTAGTGATGGAAACTATTTCTTGCCTTGCAAGATGTGGAGACTGATGAGAAATTTTTAAAAACTAGGCAATAGATAAAGAACATTTTGACTAGACATCCTAATTTTTCAGAGAAGAGTAAGTGAATGAATTAATCACAAAATTACAAGATTGGACCACTGAGTAAACAGCTGAAAAAAACCCTTCAAATTTTTGTAAATAACTAATTACACTAAGTGAATCACTAAATTATTTGAATTGTAGACAGAAATAAAGAAGCAAATTCTTACAAGAAATTTGGTATAAAGTAAGTTTTTAATCTCTGGATATGTTTCATGTGAATAAAACTCTGATTTCAATTTTAGCTTTAGTAGCATTTCTATAAAGTCATAGCAAATCCATAGAATATACGGAGCTAGATCTTGATTTAGTTTCTTTACAAATAAAGAAATTGCATGCTTTTGCATAAATTATGTATATTAATTACTTATTATCTTCCCATTCAAAAAATCAAATTTTCTATTGAATTGTGTAAGTTGGTTTCTTCATGTTCTTGACAAATGAAACATGCAAAAATGTGAAAGATATCATCAGATGACAACAGGGAGGAGTATTGGCGAATATGAATTGATTGTAAGACTATTTGTGACAATAATTGTATGCTTCTGAAAAAAAATGGTATCTTAATCTTTTCAAGGATGCTTTCTGAAATACCATTAAATAGTATTGATTATGCAACCAGAATTCTGGGGGCAGTGGCAGTGGATACTATTTAACAAATATAAATTCAAACCTGAGTGTATACAGAAAAGTGCCATTAAGATAACCAAGTAAATAAATCATTTACCTTATGAAATGAGAAAAACTCTTAACCTAGCACCAACTGCCTTGAAAAGATCATCTGGGTTTTTTTCCAAAGAGTATGCCCATGAAGACACTTCAGTTCTGCAACTTCTATAGATAACTACTGTCTTAATTTCAAATAAAAGATCACCAAAAGAGAGTTTGTGTTTTCAAAATTTTTCATGCCTCTGGTGTATAAATCTGGACTGAAAAAAGAATGAAAATATAGTATTCCTTTCTTGGGCACCTTCTCTTATTTGCTGCTTCTTCTACAGTCAGGTGTAGCCTCACTCCTGCAGCACCAGGACTCTGAAGCTGATCTGCTCACAGCCAAAGTGAGTCTATAAAGAGCCAAACAAATGTACTGCTAGAGCTGAAACTGCTGGAGCTTTACACATTCATCACACAGTGATCAACAGAAGGTTTCTTTTGTGTTTGCATTCTAAACACAGCAACCTGAGTTTTCCAGAGTATATCTGTCTGCTATATATATATATGCATTGTTCTTTTTCCCTCTGTGAAAAAAGGGGAAAACCATTTAATGGTAATAATCAAGTTTTTTACCATTTACCTCTAGCATGGATGTATCCCTAATTCTTTTATCTCCAGTCACTATACAAAGAAGAAAATATCCTTTGCTGATGGACTTGAAGTGTAAAGAGTCTCTTTAATGTGAGAAATCTAGATGAGAGTCAGTACTTGAACTGCTCACAGCTCATGTATGATTTAAGAAGCAACAGAAGGGATATAAGCATGCCTGAATCTCCAGAGCAGGACAAAGGAGTGGATGGATAACACCACATTCCTGAAATCTCACTCCAGCTCAAAAAGTGAGTCCTCTTGAGTAATGATGTATATTGGGTTCATAAAAGATGAACAGCTGTGATGCAACAGCTTAACAATGATCACCCCAATTGCTTGTATGTAAAAGTATCATTTTATAATAAAAATAATTGTGACCTAACTTAGACATCCCTGGGGAGAAGTGAAAGGATATGGTCAGACCCAGTCATTCAAGCCAACATGTGACTTTGCAACGCTATAAATCTTACAAAAATAATCTTTCTGAAAGATTCAGTCAAAACAATCATTGAAGTGTCAAATTTAAGAAAACCCTTTCTTCTTAGCTTTTGTTCATCTTGCCTTATTTACAGTCTCTGAGAACTTCAGATAATATTCAGGCTGTGGATCAACTAATATTACCATCATTGAGCAGCAGGATGGTACCAAGGGTGGTACTTCATTAGCTAACTCTTAACCATTTTCAATGGGAATAATAGTCAATTATTCTACTAATCTAATTTATGTTCAATGGGAACATAAAGTCGGGTTTTCAGTTAAAGATGAGACTTATGTGATTGTACCCCAACTGTTCAACAGAGGAAAGGCCTACTGGCATAATGTTAACTTTGAAGGTAAAGACAATTAGATGAAAGCCATCAGCCTTTGGTTTTCACAGTGTAGGTTTCAAGTGTTAGATGAAAGTTCCCCATGACAGCTGTGGGAATACTTCTATTGTGTCAGGATTATTTTGCACCAGTGCCTAAGAATACCAGAGCCGTAAGCCAGGTGTAGGACTGCTATAAATTAGGCTTTGTGAAGCTCTATCATTCTCTGCCTGGACTATGCCCAAATCCCACACTAACTACATTACTATGTTGGCTGTTTTCAGAGACAACTTGCAGATAAAGGACAACAGATTAGAGTTTAGCATGACTGGTAGAAATGTAATCACACAAGAAAACAGAGGATTCTCTCAGGGTGTCTTGAGTCCATTAACCTTAAGAATTCCATTAACTTTAAGAATTATCTTCAAGAAGGTACTTATGGAGACAGAAACTTTTTAAGGCAAAAACGATGATTTGTTGATTAGTCTAAGTTTAATTCCTGAAACAAATATTTAATCAAACACCTTATTTTGACTACCTAGAAGATAACATGGAAATAAAGGCAACCAAGCATTTGTTATAATCAAATGTCATCCATTCTTTTGAGAGATTTAATGACCTTCTGTAAAGTGTCATATATATTAACTTCACTAAAATTTCTAAAATCTTGAAAGACTAGGTGAAACTGCCACAAGAAGAGCATACAGATGGACAGCAGAAGTTCACTGTCAACTTAAAAGAATGATCTAAATAGGATTCCACAAAGATCCAGGTGGAAGCTATTCAACAGGACTACTAGTAGCTTCATGGAACACAGACCCTGCTTACACAGTGGCAGGCATGCTTTATAGTGCTGGGATTCAGCATTGATCCTAACATTGCAGAAATAACCCTTGAAAAGATGGAATACTGTTCAACAAGGACAAATGCAGAGTCTGACATGCAATTTTTAGCAGTCCAAAGCCTGAGTGTGAACCATGGATGCACCACTGTAAAGGAAAGGCAAATAACACCTGTGGGTGTAAATAGTGTAACTGCAAACCAAATTAAGTGGCCTTTTAAAACTAGTGCTGGACAGTATTTTTCCTATCTTGGACATAATGGTTTGAAAAAGATTTTCACTAGCAGGGGAAAATCTAAAGGAGAGCAAAGAAAGGATTCAAAGTTCACAGTGATGGCTTTATTTGAATCTTAGTGTTGTCAGATAAGGTGCAAAAGAGGAAAAAAGTGAATCATTCTTATGTCCACTGTGGATGAAGTTACACAGTCTCACAGAATCAGAGCTGAAAGAAACTTTGACTTGTTCTTGCAGGCAACATCATCCCTTCTAAATATATTCTGTATTAACCTTGAGTCATTAGTCCAGGTTGTTGAACTATTGTTCAACCATTGTTGAACTATTGTTGACAGCCACTACTCTGATATTTAGAAACCCTCTTCTCAAGGAATCAGATTACAGAAGACTCAAATGAAAAAATATATTCTTATTCAAAATGAGTATATCCTAAAGCTTGCTGTGTGAGAATTATTACCACCTTTGTTTTGAAGACCCCTTGTATGTAATGTCTGACTTTTGGATATCGGCAGGCGAAGAGCGTAGGTTAATAAAATTTTCAAGAAAATGTCAAGAAATTCAATTTTCCCTTCATTGTTTCTCATTAAAAAGACGCATATAAGCACTTAAGCACTAAGTAAAAAGTATGTCATATTTTTCAAAATATTAATTTTCTTTCAATTTTAATTTTTTAGGAATCTTGAAGTTTATTGGAATTTACAACCTTCTAAGATTTTCCCCTTCCTCCTGAAACTTAGTTTAGCATCTTCTCAGAGGATAAAGGCAGCATTCTTGTCAGATACAGTAATAAGTTTCATTTAAAAAGCAATGTGAGAAAACAAAAAAAGAGCAAAAAGTAACATAGCTGGGAACCTAAACATATATTGCTAAGTCTGCGCTGTGCTCTTTTGAACTTTTATAAGAAGTAATCTTGGAATGAGAGCTGCATTAAGCTTTTTCTTAAAGATATGAACTGCAGAGAAACAGTCCCTTTAGGAAAAAATTCTTTTGAACTTTATGTATTTGAATCAGCTGTTTTAGATGGAAAACTTGTAAGAGCACTTTTGCTGCATGAATTTAGAATAAAAATAGCACATTTAATTTAGTGCATACATGTTGTTGGAGAAGGATTTCTGAAACTACTTTTCTTAAACTCTCTCTAATCTTTCAAAGCTTATAGGACTTTAAAAAATATTTCATGTTCCCACAGTTTTAATTGAGCTGCATGTACAATTTCATGGAATAGGAGAATTTTGAGAAGATATTCAACAGTTCAACATATCTAAAGTAGTTTGATAAAATTTTGCTTAAGATTAACAAGCAATACCTCACATATTATCTGAACTAGAGAGAGAAGCCAACAGAATACATTTTTGCTGTTGAGAAAATGGTTCTCTATCATACTCAAATTTAAATGCCATTGGGAGACTTCTTTGCATCTGTGTTATATTCAGCGATTTTTAACAGACTGATTTTTAAATGATACACTGAGTCGAATTATTCAGCCAGAAAACACACAGAACATGTAGTCCACCTTCCTTCCTGTCTCTCCCTGAATTGATTAGTGTTTTAACAAGTGGATGACTTATAGAAGTAAAACATTTTAAGGGATGGAGACATCACAATACTCCTGGTAGTCTCTTCCAATGGCTGCTAACTTAAACTACTTAAAATTCTTCACCTATTTCTGGTTTAAATTTTTCTAGCTGTAACTCCTAAACTTGCGTTTTGTTACATTTTTTGTGTGAAATACTGAAGGGCTCTTTGTTAAGAAATTTTTCAGTTCCTTAAGATTTAATGTGATCAGATCTCTCCAGAAGCTCTTCTTCTCTATAGGGATAGATTTTGAGTCTTTGACTGTAAGCCACGTTTTCCGATACTTTGATTATCCATCTGACTCCATTTTTAATCATTTTCCTTTGGTGTACTTAAATTCACTTTAAAGAATTGCATCTACTTTAAAACAAGCCTGTCTGATGCTTGTACTTACACTACAAATTATGCCTATGATGACAATACAGTGCTCTTCATCCTGGCTGCGCTACTGAATGTCATTTGTCCATTTGATGATAGTGCTAGCCGTGAGTTTAATAGAAAAAAAGAGTCTGCTGGAAATCTCTTTTCAGAGAATTTGTTCCTATATCCACTTTTTACTGTTCTTCTGTCCAGTCTTTCCCAATTAACCTCATCATTTCCCTTCCCTGACTGAATTATATTCCAATACTTCTGGGTCATTCTTCAAAAGCATCAAATTTTGATGTGATGCTCATCTCCCATACAAATTAATGGTAAACTCCTGTTGATTTTCAGAAGCAGAAAGGAGGAAGGTTAAATCCTACTTTAAAATATGATGTCACCAAAGCATTGATATATTTTAGTCTGCAAAGCATTCATTGAGTTAATATATCAGAAAGTAACAATGATAGATAGATACAGACGTAGATATAGATACAGATGTAGATATAGATATAGGTAGATATATCAATGTGATTAAAATAGCTGTCTTTACATTATTAAAATCACCCTATAATTTAAATCACTGTGATATTAAGCCCTCTGTCTTTCTAGGGACAAATGAAGTTTCCAATTTGCTTCAGAAGCTTTAAAAGTTGTATCTATGGGAGAATGGGTAATGTTAAAGATTTCACAATTGAGTTCAAATTTGCAATTAATTCAAAGCAGTTTTTCATAAGTTGTGTCAGTTATGCATAGTTCATGGTTATGCCTTTAAATTTCCTCCTGCCTCCTCATTAAATAGAGGCATAATTATTCACCATGTAGAACGGAGAGAAGACATTTTCCTTTAAATATTTTAATTGCACACTAGGCATCAGGTCACTGTAAATCCACCTTTCTCATGGAAATAAGTAAAAGATAAAAAATTTCTACAAAGGCTATCATTATTTCAATTTCACTTCCTCTGGAGGATGACTTACCAGGTTAGGGAACAGGAAACAAATGTGTCATCTGAAAAGTCTAAAAGATTTTCCTGCGCATTATATTATGACTTATAACTCCTATGTGATTTTTCGGGGAAAATATTTAGGGCATGTAATGATAAGGAGGAACAATATGTCATTTTGTAAATTGCCTTTCAGACAGATGTAGGCTGCTCTTAGGCTGCCCTTAGCCTCCCCTTAATCCAACTGAACAATCCCAGCTCTTCTGTGGTCTCTTCATCTGTCCTGTGCTGCAGGCTCCTGACCAGCTAGTCATACACTGCTGGATGCTCTTGAGTTCCTTAGCATCCTCCATGAGCTACGGGGCCCAAACACAGATGCAGTAATTTATACCAGTGAGGACTTAACCAGTGTCTTACTCACTATGACGACTTAGCTGGGCTCCATCTCAGAAGGAGCTCTCAGAAGGGTACATAGCAGCCAGGCTCGTGACTGTTTCTTTCTAGAAGTTTGAGATATTAGTTTGACTGGCATGAATTGCAAATCTTTATTTTTTGACGCTCTGTTTTCCAGTCATACATTCCAGCACAGACATAATTAAAATAGAAATCCTAAACAACTGACTATCAGCAAGGAAATAATTAAAGAAACAAATAAATAAATATTCCTTTGCCATTCATTGTTGAAAAAACTGTATTGGCTATAATGCTTTTAAGGGAGGTGGTGGCTGTACATAACACAGAAAACAGCATTTAATAGAATGTATATATATGAGAACGGAAGAGTGGAAATGAATGACTGCAGGAGCTTCTAGGAAGTCTAGAATACAAGCAGGGGTTGTTTTCTCCCAATATAGGGTCTTCATACTCTGTGCAGGCATGGACATGCCTTACTAAGAACTTTGATAATAATGTTTTTACCTAACTAGTAAGTTTTAAGTGAGATTCCAGATATCATAGCTGAATATTTTTATTGCCTCTTGAGACAGAGTTTAATATCATATACTATGCTTTAGAGACATTGTGGTTTTTCCAAAGTTCCATTGCTAGTTTGGAACTATCCCTATCCAGCCCTGTAATGAGGTTTAAAAAAGCAGGGGAGCTGTCCCATTTAGTGACTGAAGAAGCTTCTAAGAAGCCTAAGTGGATTTTGACATGAAGATTAGGGACAGAATAAAATTACTCTCCCTGTTTTTGTATCTAATCCCTGGGAAAGTGACACCAGGAAGCCAGGAAAGGTCTCCAATATTCATCATGTACCTTTTACAGGCTGCAGCAGTGGAACCTCTTGGAATCCATTAGTATCCATCCTATAAATGTTCCCTAGCCAAAGATTCCCAAGGTATATGTTATGAATTTGGACACTATTGATTTTATGAAGATTTTGATATGCCACTCACAAGCTTAAAAAGTACTTCTTGCAGAAATACTTTACTTATATAATCTGTACTTTGTCGTCTTGTTTTCCAGCCTTCAGCCTTGGAAATTTCATGTAAACAAAGTAATGTTTACAGAACTGTTATCATGTTTTTTGGATTCCTTTCTGTGAAAGGAATCTTGATAGACACTTTCTAAGACCAGTGGAGTTGAAGAGGTTGAACCTCAGTGTTCCAATCTAGTCTCCTTTTTAGAAATCTATATAAGTTGTAGAAAAAATTAAACTTCCTCTTTTCCCACTTCGACTCCATGGTGATCACTGCTTCTCCCTCGGGACAGCATTGGGCAACAGTACTTTTCAGAGGAGAGAATACCATTAGAACAGACATTAACATGGAAAAGGATTTTGGCATGTTACACGTGACCCCAATCTTATATAGGAGATCTAAGAAAACTGTAGTCTTTTCTTGGTGTTTTGTGGTCAATATGTTTTGTAGAAGACTCCTTTCCTTTTATTTTTAATTTCTAACGCTCCTTGATATCAATTATGCATGTTCCCTTTTCTCTGCATCAGCAAAGGTATCTGTTTTCTTCTGTATTTCAAGGGTTTCTAACCTGAAAATTGTGATACTTCTTTTTCTTCTTCTTCTGTTACTACAGCTTACTTCAGCACAGTAATTTAATTGATTGTGCCCTTCAAGTGATTATCCACATTTCAGATTACATTTCTTTGGATTCTTAACCCAAACTTCTGCAAGGTATGTTAAACATTATATATTGTAATAATTTTTTACATCCACTTTTATTATTTCTCTGTGCTTTTTGTTTTTCTTTAAGTTACAGCCTCTTATTAACAAAGAGTCCAGAAAGATACCAAATTACATTTGAAATAGTCTCAGTTGAGAGCCAGTGTATCATAATTTATTATTATTCAGCTATCCCACATTTTCTCATGTAGCATTGCTTAGAACCTTCATTCCAGGTTTCTTCTTAGCCTATGCATTATGAAATTACTAAAAAATTTACAGGCATCTTGATCCAAAAATGACTGAAGTAGTCACATTCAAACCACGGGATTCACATCTCCAGAATTCCCCCACTTTTATGTTGGTGTCACTTCATTTGAATCAATGGTGTGATATCCTGAAGAATCAGAACACAAAGGGTTAGTGCAGACTCCCGCTTTATTTAATCTTCATTAGTGATCTGGAGGAGGAAGCAAACAGCTCATTAACAGAATTTGCAGATGCTAATAAATTGAGAGAAGTTATGTACCCGAGGGAAGATTGCAAAATAATAAAAGGGCATCCAACAGGGGTTTAAAATGTGGACAGAAAAAAACAATTTAACTCAGGAGAGCTAGTATTAATACAACTCAGAAAATAATTAAAAGCACAAATAAGAATGCAAATTAATTCCATACCTCACAGTAGAGAATGAGACATTGCATCAGCAGAAGAATATCTATTCTTTTAGGTATTTGGAGAGGAAAACACAAAACCTGATTTGGAAATAGAGCCCATCATTGATGATAGGCAAAATAGGCAGGCAAAATGGATACTCAGAAGCACAATGCAAAATGCTCCTGCTTTAGGATTTTCAGTGAACTGATGAAATCTCTAATTTACTAAACATGATGAGTGAATTCCTGCAAGGGATTTTTCATACATTTGGTTGTACAAATATTCTCATTTTTTAATCAGTTTCTTGGGAAGTTGACTAGATTCAAACACAATGAAAATTTATATGATAATATGAAGTTTGGAATTTGAAAAGGCAAAGATTGTTTATGTCTTTTGATCTTAAATAATTTTTATGAAATAATAAAGATGAAGAACTCTATTAAAATAAATAAATTCAGCAATTGCTGCTATTAAATAAAGAGCAAGTATTACAACTCTTTGACCTGGCAAGAAATATTCAAAAAGCTATATCAGTCTTTAATAAGTTTACTTACAGAGTTAAATAACAATGCTGCTATTGTTTAAACTATACATTGTTGGACTTAATCATTAATTTAAATATCTATCTTTGGACCTTTATAACTGAAGACAGTGATGCGTTAAAGAACATAAGTAAAAGCAATAATTATAAGAAAATCACAGTTGTTTATACCTCTCTTTTGTTCCTACATTAGATTCTGTGTTTCTTCAGTGTGGGAAATAACATTTCAGATGTACAGAGGAATAAAAATTGTGTTGCTTGCTTTGGCTAGCTTTAAAGTTAGTCATGAGCTCATGAGGACATAATGCCATTCAGATGTGAGCATGAGGTTTTGCTAAACATTTCCAAGGATTTTGACAGCTAATCCCTATTTCTTTTTTATTTAGAAAGTTAAAAGTGTAATTAAAAAGTTCGGTTTGTGTAGTTCATTGTCCAAACATAATACAGGTCACTGTATACTTAAGGCCTTCACTCCAGTAATTTCCTACCCACAACACTTTTGTCCTTACCTTTTATCCTTGCTTATTTGTTTAATGTTCATATCAAACCAGAAAATGTTCCCTTTCTATTCCCAATATAACCATTCTTCTTGCTCTTCTGCCTTCCTTTTATTAGAGTGATATTTACTGCAGTAGCACTTCCTCTGCTTTTCCTTTCCTTCCCTAATTGCATTGCGGACTATTTGGAATGATTCCCTCTGTCTCTAAAGAGTCTTTAAGATGAGATTAGTTGATCACCTCATCATTTTTGCCATCCCTTAGTTGGTGGCAGCCTAGAGCTTCTCATTTTGAGCTTCACTTAATGTGATGTTCTCTTGTCACTGCCACTCAAGCATATGTATCACAGCTGTGAAGCTGCAGAAAATGTAAGTTTTGGCAGTTATCACACTTGCTTTGTGTTTAAAGCAGATGAGATAAAAAAGAGCTGTAGCATCCTGAGACACAAATGATCACATATGAGGGAGAAGGAAAGAAAATAAAGATTGTGTAGGCTTTGACCTCAAGTGCACATTTTTGTGTGATTAGTTGCCTAATGATAAACATCTGTGAAATCAGCATTGTATGCCCTCTAAAAAAGGGCAGTTCAATTTGTTGATGCTATTATGAACTGACAGAGCATGATCTGACCAGCATTTGTAAAGTACAATTGAACTCAAGAAAGATGAGGAATACTGGAAATATGTAGGCTTTGCAGACAGGCAGAGGAGGATGAGCAATGGAATGGAATTTCAGCTAATATGTGTGGTATGTCTGGAATCCCTATCAGAGATATAGTATTAAAATTGAATTTCCCAGAAGAAATATAGGACTGTCAGAGAAACACCACTGGCAGCACGAGAAAAAAAAAAAAAAATAGTCATTGCTTTCATTCTGTTATTTATCTGCTTTAGAAGCATAAATCAGTCATTATGCTTTAACACTAAATAGTTAACATGTCCCTTTCCCCTATGCAATTCCTCAGATATCCAGCAAGACAATCTTCTTGGCTGTCAAACACATGAACCTTGGAATTGCACACCCATACATTCAGGGCCAGGTTCTCTGTCTTTCACCAACTGGAGCCCTCTCATTCATCACACTAGGTCAGGTCAGCAGACTAGCGCTGGTGGGCTTGCTTGGCCAGCTTCCCTGCCTGGCAGCTGCAGAGTGCTGGCTGTGATTAATCATGTTGCAGTTACAATGCTTTATTAATTGTTTTGCTTCGCAGACAAAAATAAAAACTTTCAATTGTTAAGTCTCTAACAAGACACAAGTTGCCACTTCAGCTTCTTCGAATCAGTGTTAAAACACTGAGAAACAATATTAGTGTCTTATTTTCTCCTGTGATTGTGATTCAGGCTACTGAGCATCATAAAGTAGCTTCCAGTCAAATAAGATAGCATTGTTTTGAAGATTGTAGAATAAATTAATAATTAAGACATTAGGAATTATTAAAATTTATTTTTAATTTAAGGTTTCATATTTTCTCTAAAAATATTTATCTTTTGAGCTCTTGTGATCAATAGCTTTTACAGTTTGTACAAAACCTAAGGCCCAATTGTCTGAAAATTCTTTTATCCCCCTCTCTTTTTGCCTGTAACTGAAAAGAAAATCCATTCTTTTTACATTTTTAAATAAAAATATAGTTTGGGATTTAATTAGGAATCTATAGGATTTATTCCCTTTTTGTCCCAGGAGCGAAGTCCAATACTCCTCACAGCTAGACTCAGGGTCATGTTTTTGGCTGGTTTATGGCCAGGGGGCTCAGTACCATTTGATGTACCAGGTTCTACCTTGTTCATTCTTTTCAAAATCCATCCTTAAGCTTTAGTTTGTGATTTCATGTTGGAGTTTAGTAAGCCTAATACATTTTTTCTGCCAAAAAAGTCAACAGTTTCTTGGATCCCCATCCTCAACCACAGAGTCTTCATGTCTTCTGCACTGTTATTCATCTGATACGTGGTGGGTGAGCTGGTGATCAGAAATTATCCACTTGAGTGGTGGAGGGAGGGAATGGTACTTCTTTACTGATATCTTAATTAGTTCACTGTGGAGAAAAAGAAATGCCCTCATTGACAGAAAGCCAACAGATATGTATGATGAGAAAGGGTTGCATAGGGGAGGACAGAAATCTGTTCTGACAGCAGAAAGCATGAAACTCACTTTTAGCATCTGGCCCACAGTTTTCTGGGTTAAATAAAATTGTTCCCATTGGGTTGTAATCCCAGTAAACTCTGAATCACTTACTGATTTTAATGGTGTCCTCATACTTTTACTTATAATACTCATAGCTGAATGCTCCTAATAGGTGTGAAAATCCAACAATATTTTACTGCTACAATATTTTATTTAGTTTTATTTAGTTCAGCATTGTCCAGGCAAATCATCACTGAATTCTTCTCTCGTTGTTGCCTGTAAAATCATATCTCTTTCAAAGAAAAGCAAATTATGGTGCCGCAGAAGTGGACAGAGGAAAACAACAGTGATGGTTCTTGGTTGGATAACATCCCCCATGGGATCTAGTTGAGGAGGGGGTGAGATGGTAATGAAGAGCTATCCACCTCCTTTTTCCTTTCTGTTTGGAAGCTTCTAGACCAAACATGTTTCCTGTAACACAGAAAAGTTATTCTCTACTCAATGTCTCTATTCAAAACAAAAACCCACAAAACCCCAAAACAAAACAATTTCAGTGCATATGTTGTCCTTCCTAACCAATGTGAAAGGTTATCTGTTCTTTGAGGAGAAATCTGCAGAGAAGCTACAGGTTCCACTAGATCTATCTGCACAATTTTATGATATTAATACCTTTGGCTGTGTGCCTTGCCTCTCTGCTCATGCTTCATGTACTGTAACATATCCGTTCCCCTCATCAAAATTCCTTCCTAGGTTTGTTTTTTGTCATTCTACTGCCTTTCATTACTTGAATTAATATATTGATCTGTGAACTTGAGTGACTCAGGTAAAAAGGCATGCTTCCTTCTACCCTTCCTTCTATAACCCAGTAAATGCTGACACAACAGATGAAAATGGATATCATGTAGCCATTAAATCCATTGGCAAACATCTGTCAGAGTGCTAAGAAAAAGAGCAAAAAACCATACTTTCAGTGAGGCTTGGAGGAAAGAGGGAATTCTGAGGCCAATTCTTAGTCTTAGAATGCTGAAAAAAAAAAGTTATTTCAGATACATAATTAGATCTCATTCCCTTCAAGATTCCCTCAAACTTCTCTCTCTCTCTCTTTTTTTTTATAATTTTTTTATTTTTTATTTTTTTTTTCTTTTTTATGTAGAAAGCTATATATTAGAAGAAATCAGTCTGTTGTCAACTTCTCTACAGAGGGCCATGAACTTTAGCTTTTAGGTCAAAGGAAGGAATCAAAACTTTGTTCCCACAAAAGTCACCATGAGACTACCAGCCACACTGACAAAGGATTTATTTTTGCTTCAGCACCAGCTAATTTTATGTGATGATACACATTTCAGGGTATCATACAAAACCAAGCAGAACAAAAGTCTTAAAGTGATGCAATCATAATATAATGCAATATCTTTTCTCATGCAAAATTCACTTTTATTTTTTGTGCAGAAGGACCAGTACATGTGAAAAGTTGGAATGTTTTAACACATCCTTTTAGAAACCGGGGTAGAAATAAAAGCTCCACAGACAGATAAAAGTGATAAATTGAATTTATCACACTAAATTTTCCAATACCTTGGCTCTGAACCAGTGCCATCTGGTTTAAAGGATAAATAATTCAGGAGGAGAAGTATCTAAGAGTGACCTAAGAGTAAGAGGGATCTCCTGGTGCAAATACATTTGGTGCCTCTACTGCTGACAGAGGAAATAAAGTGAAGATAAAAACAGAGTGTATGGCTGAAACAACAGCATTTTGATCTTGGACTGTGCTTTTAAACAGCTCTGAATCCTTCAGAGTCTGGCATATGTTAAATCAGCTCTTATGTTTCTCCATCTACATGTGGGGGAAAATGTTGTTACAGAGGAGAACAGGACTAAAAATCTCAACACTTAATTTCAAAATTTATGTACAAAGAACCCTTTAATCCTGTAGTGGTCATAACCAAATATCTGCCCCCATAAATCTTTATTGTTCTTAATGAGGAAGAGTTCCAACAATTATTGAGCTGTAAGTGCATGTTAAAGTCTCCCAACCCCCACTTAAATATCTAAGATTTGTTAGAGAATTATATGAAAAGTTTCTGGTGACTAAAATAATTTATTTAATGTTATGGATAATGTTTTCCAGGATTTCTAAAACAATAACAGATTTATACTTTTTTTCTAACTCTTTCTTTTTAATGACAGTTATATTCCACAGACACTGGAATGGGGTGCATCACACAGGAAAATCAGAAAATTTATGAAAATATTTGTCCTCCTTTCTTCATTGAAACTTGCATTGGTAATGTAACCCAATGTGGTGTAAACGGGGAAGGGAGGCAACAATTGGTAATAAAGGCAATGAGGGACAAGCTTTCCAACATTTTTTCTTTGCAGCACTTGAAGCCATTACAAATTGTTACAAAGCTTTCTGCTGTGATCCTCACTAGCTAAAATGTTAGAACTGCCTTGATCCTTCAGTTTACTTTTCTAATCCTTGAGTGGATGTGCCAGCTACTCTGCTTCACCTAGATCACAGGGGATATGTGGGTGGCTGTAACCAAAAGAGTTCTCTAATTCTGTAACCAAGGTTATTTCAGCTTAGAAAATCCAAGCTACATTCTCCAACTGAACTCACTCCTGAACTCTTGCACTGCAGCTAAGATTTAACATGGACAAGCACTTTTCCCTTTGGCTTTTCCATATTTGACTACACTTACAGTGTTGCAAGTGGAGGGCACAGAAGAGAGTGCAGAAGCAATTATTCCATCTCTGCCTGCTGGCTACCCCTCTGTAGCTCCCAGCCTGACCCACGTTCCTCCCTGCCTCTTGTTTTCAGGAGGAAGGCAAAAAGCCTCTCCCTCTAAACAATTGGTAAAGTGCTGGCACAGATTTTCCTCTTTGATGTACTACGCATACTTTCCTATGTATTTCCGATCTTATGTATTTTCTTAACAAAGAGATTGCTTGCATAAAGTGTGAGGCAATCACACTTCCGGTTAGGAAGGTCTGGATTTTAATTCAAATGGCCATTCTGGTTTTGTTATGTGTGTCTATTTTGGGAAAGCAAGGTGGCAGTCATGAAAAGAAACTAATCCACAACTGCCTCTCTTTCCAATTCCCATTAAATGGTTTAATTTCACTGGTACCTCGATGCCTAATTGTTCTCAATAGTTCTGAAAAACCACTATACAACTTCAGGTACTCCATATACCAGTATTATTTTAGGTTATCTTACCTGCAGAAGATTTATTTCAAAATAAGACACTCTTTTACATCTTGTACCTTCTCCCTGTTCACTTACATATTATTTAGGTAAGCAGTTTTAGAATAACAACAGACTTGTTCTTGAATGTATTTGTTGTCATTTTGACTACACTAAACTTGGCATTGAATTGCTCATCAACATCTAAAAAGCTTGCTCTGGTGGTAGGAGAATAATCGAGTTGTCAACAAAGATCAGTAAATTAACATTTCATGTTTGAATTCTCTGGTTCCTCAAATACTATTCAAAAACAAGAAGGACTTAATGGAATATGTCATAAAAGCCCGGTTAGAACTTATATATTGTAGCAGTCTTAGAAAAGTTGTTGCAAAACTGAATCCCTAAATGTGTTTACATATTCATCTATCTACTAACTAACATGTTACCCAAGATTCAGCCATTCCCAAAGAGTCTTCTATTTCACTGGCATGATGTCTTCTTTTTCTTGCCTTTCTTTGCCTTTTCTTATTTTTACTGACAAATTTTATAATTCTTTATTTTAATATTTTTGTATACTTAGATACATTAGCAGTATACCTTTTCAGTGCCTGTGCTTTGGTATGATGACTCCAGATAAGGTATTCTATTTTCCACTCTTGTGTATTTTTTGTAGGCATAGCAAAAAATAGAGGCAGTCCTTCTTGTTAAAATACTGAGGATAGAGGTTGTACAAAAAATATATTTCCTGCTGTTTCTGATATGCCAAAAATTTTGATTTTACTGAAAATTTTATTTCCTCAGTATGCCCCCTTTATCCCAGAGTCTTTAAGTATATTTGTGCTGTATGTATTTGTTCTAAGACAGAGAGAGTGCCTGAAACAAGACCAAAAGCTGGCTCTGCAGTCAAGGCAAAGATATGACTATAATACAAGGTAACTGTGGCTCTGATTTTCTGAGTCTGTAAGATTATTCAGCCTGTCAGTAGCTGTTTTTCTTTCTCATGGGAAGATTTCCTGGGAGAATTCTTATCCAAGAATGATTCGTGTAAACAAGTTTTTATTTTTCATAACATTTCTAAGTTTTCATAATAATCCCTCTCCCAGGTGTTGTTTTTGTTATTTAACCAATGGGGAGAGATGTCTACTCTACTGATCAATGATGCCTTCTTAGCACAGCATGTTATAAAAAGGCTGGGTGAATTGTAAATAAAAGCCTTTCTGATCTTTCTACTACCCTGGAGTCAAGCTCTATATTTCATGTCCAACAGTGACAGGTAACTGTTTTACACAGGACTAATGTCTCAGTCACATATATGGAAAATATTGATGTCCACCCCTCTGTCTTCTATTTACCTCTATTGAAAAATTGCTATCCTTGAAGTATCACCTGGAACAGGTAGGGACAGTAAGTAGGAGCAAGACAGCTATTCATTACCCTCTTGAAAATCAGGATTTTTTTTAAAAATTACCCAGATATAGTTACACAGATGCCTATCAACTCTCCAGCCATATGAGTGTTGATGCTACAAAAGTTAAAAAAAACCCCTACAATATATCATCACAAGGAAAGAACTTTCAAGATCTTTTCAAAATACAGAAATAAATCCAGTTGTACAGATGTTCTTCATGACAAAAGTTAACTATTTTCCTTGATGATTTTTTTAGGTTTTTAGCAGTTTTGGGTGGGTTTTTTAGGTTTTTGTTGTGCTTTTTGATTGCTTGGGTTTAATTTGGGGGTTTTGGTGGGGGGGGGGGGGGGTGTTTTTTTTTTTAGTCAAGGAGCATTTTTCTAGTGCACTGCTTTCTGTGGAGGGCGATAGGGTCAGACAGTTGTTGTTAACTAGTCACAGCAGAAGGAAATCTGATACTGGGAGCCAGCTTCTCAAGTACCCAAGAACAGTCAGCAGGCTGCTGTAGGACCCCTGCAGGAGCTCAGCTTCTCCTGGAAAACTATTGCTGGTGAGGCAGAGGTTGGCTGAATCTTGCCACTGAAGAGGCAGAAGTGAATGGAGAGGCACCACTGCATTAGTATTTGCAGCTAATCCTAATATGTTAGGGCTGATGAACTGTAATGCTGCATGCACAATGTCTCTGAAGAGATCTCCCCAGCATGCAACGTGCTTGACATTCAATTGCCATCTCTGGAGACACTCTGTTCAAATAAAGGGTGGGATGGATGGGAAGGCTGGCAGCATGTCTTCTTACCAGGTATTTTTCTACCTGATGAGGATATGGTTCTTCTGATTGTGCTTTACAATAGTCTTTACTTTAAAAGAAAATTCTGTCAGCTACATTTGGAATTTCAAGCTCTCATGTCTGTTTTTTACGATTCTATGGATGGTATTTTCCAAAAGCTACCTCCACGTGTGGCATGGAGGTATAAAGATTTTTGCATGCCAAGAAATTTTGTAGTTTGGGTTCATTTGTATGGAACAGGAGCTAATAAAACTCACTCCTGTGACTGTAACTGTTGCATTTTATGCTTATTTAATTCAGAAAGTCTGAACATCCTCTGAAAAAAGATTATTCTAGAATTAGGGATGATTATATACGAGGAAGGAAGAAAGGAAGTGAGGGACATCTAAAGGCAGTATGAAAATCGACATCTGTTAAAGCTCTGTCTCAAGCAAAATTGTCTACAGAAAACTTGATGTTACAGAATCTCAACAGTTAATACCAAAGATCTTTATTCATTAGAACTTCTAGAAGAATAGAGTAATTGACCCATGTATAAAGCAGGGAGATATATTTTAAATTTTTCCCAGGGTTCTCTGTCAAACACCTCTGCTTAGACTGAAGTGCTGTGACCTTGAATTCTCATTCAAACGTTGGGTGCATAATGTTTTTCTCTGGTAGGAAGATGTTTAATGCCAAATTTGTCCAGTAAGATGGTGAATTCAACTTCAGGTATATATTTTCTTTTTGTCAAACAGTATTCAGTGTATAGTATTTTTTACAAAAATTGGGGGGAAATGGTAGTTGGTGATCATCAAAATTCCGTTTATCAGAGGTTTGGGAAAAAAATTGCATAAAAGTGGAGCATTAAATATGGTCTATCCCACATCAAACAAACAATACTGTTATTATATTTGGCAAGTGGCTATAAGCTTTAATAAACATACAATGGCCTAATAGGAAAAAAAAATAGGAATACAGGAGTGCCTTATTTTCCTCAGCATTATTCCAGATTCATATCAACATAATTCATAACAAAACCTGATAAAAGGTTAAAGGGAATTTGCCCTTTAAATAAAGAAAAGTGAGAAGGAAAAGTGTTCTTTTAATAATATCTAGACATCGACATGTTTAGCTTTTTGAATGTGTGCTGACAATACCAAACCAATATTTTAATCAAGTATTAATCAAAAATGCCTGATGTTACTGGAAAGCATAATAATATTTAGTGAATTTTAATTCATTAGAAGTTGAACCCAGTTTTCAATATGTAAAGGACATGATGAATATTGCAAAGGGTATTTTTTTATTTCTTTCACACTGTTCAGCATTCAGCAGAAATTCTCCATCTCAGGCCAATGTGGTGCATGCAATTCAGGGATCCATGGAAAACAGTGGAATGTTTTCTTTCAGGTTAATGGCTTTTTTTGGTTGATAAATTAATTGTTTTCTGTGTGATGGAAGATATGTGCATACACTAAGCAAAAGAAGGTGAATAAGTAATTTGCTGACTTTCTAACCTGGCAATGCATGCAAATTTCTAGGTTTAGAGAAATTCTGTAGGGAATATGTAAACAAAGAACCGGTTCTAGTTCCTCATTTAAGTAACTGCAAGGGTAAATATATAAGCACTCTTCTTAACATACACACCTTTGAGTTAAGAGATAATCTATGTTATACATTATTAAATACATTTAATTGAAGTAAATATGAATATTATTGGCTGAATATTATTCGAATATCAAATTCCAACACTTGAAGGGAAGGATATGCTGTGATTTTCAGAGGTTGAGACAATTGGCTGGCTAACTGCAAAGTTCAGTCTGGCATTTCAATCCGTTTCTAACCTACTCCTGTTATCAGATGAAAGGGAAAAATATGGCTTTTTTCAAACAACAATTATTTCAACAGACTTAAGTGAAAGAATTTGATGAATGTTATATCATTTACATTCTTTACTTAGTATACAGATACGTCCAATTATCCCTTATTGCAAAAGAAAACCACAATGGGGGAAAGGTTTTCAATCTATATTGTGATGAGTAATGTGGCTTAAAACCAGCAAGTTTTAAATTATGTTTGTTTTACTTACTGTCAAAAAAATGTGGTGATGTTAAGAAGTGCAAGTGCTGTCTCCCAAGACGCCTGAGGTGAAATCTTGAACCTACCAAGATGAACAGGAATTTTGTCCTTAACTTCAGTGATTTAAGCTTATATGTGTTTGTGTGTCAGAACAGTGACTAAAAGCATAAAATGTCAGGGCCATTTGGGAACTATCTCTGATAGTACAAATCTAAGAAATAAGTGGAGTAATCAGAGGCAAGAAGTTCTTTACCACAAGATATGTAGCCACAAGACATAGAAATCTAAAGACTAATAATTTTGCTTAGATATTTCCCTTCCCTACATGATATTCAAGCAGCAGAGATAGAAGTAATTTATTTCTAAATATATCCAGTGAGAATATTAGCCTCTTATAACTATGATTATAATTATGATTCCAGTAGATTTTGATTGTCTGCATTGATATCATCCAAATATTTTCTTTGCAACATTCAAAATATATAACAATAATTTTAATCAATGTCTCAACTTTTCTTCACAGCCATTATAAGAAAAAATAGATGAGTCCATGAAAGCACAGGTTTAATTTACATAAATAGTTATTGGAGGTTATGGCTTGAACTTAGAACATCTGAACACCCCCAGTAGCAATGTCTCCTGAATTCTGTGGAAAGAAATATTTCATTTGGACTGTATAGGTTTTAAATTGAACACCTAGGTTATTATTTTGTCCTGTTTAGTGATAGATCTTCATGTTCCATAAATGGAAAATAATGTTTAAAATTGGGAAAAAAATTGGAGCTCCATGTGAAACATATTTTTCTGCAGCATAAGTAATGGATTTACGTATGATGCCTTGCACTATGAAGCAATACTTAACAGAGATAAATCAGCCTGAGAAAACTGAAAAAAAAGCATGAATCAAAAGAAAGGAGAAAAAGAGAAGGCATTTAGACCAGACAAGTATAAAAATAACTAAGTTAAACTGAATAAACATTATGAAAACAAAATATAGCCAAGGGAATAGTAAGGAAGTAGCATAAATACTTCAAAGCAAGTCTTATTTTCATGAAAAACAATATTATGATTAGTCTCAGTTTTCTAGCCTAAAGGTATTTTTCTAAAATTCTTTTGTACATTATTCATATTCTCAGTATAAAGAGCCATGTTGGCTCTGTGATGATTGGTAGCAGGATAACAACAGAAAGAGTTGCTTTGCTTTCTCATTTGGGCTCAAATGGTAAAGTGGCAATGGAATTTAGCACTCAAGTGTCTACCTTCAGTCTCACAGCTAGAATTTGATTCCCAGCATTCACAGCATCTTTTGAAAATGATGAGTCAGACAGATGCTGGCAGACTTCCAGATCTTGGTTACATGTGTGAAAGGACACTGTTTTTCTTTTAAAGAAGGAAAAGAAGGAAAAAAATCCAAGATGAAATGTCGAAGTTTTGTCCCAGAGAGAAGAAGGATGGACTGAATTTGCATGAGAAACCCCTAACTCAGTTAGGGAGTTGAGAAATGTACAGTACCCACAAGAATATGTCTCCTACATTTCAAATTCTCAAGAGTAGGAGAGGAAACAAATTTTATAATAATGATTTAAAAAACCCCACATTTTGTAAGATTAAACACAATCGTTTAAAAAAATGAACATAAAATAATAAAAGAAATCTGTATCTTGAAACTCACTTTTCACCTTTCCCCAAGTATCAATTAACATAAAAAATTGATCTCAGAAACATTTTTCTTCACTGAAACCCCCATGAGCTGGAGATATGAAGTGAATCTCTTCACAGGAAGAAACAAGTGAAGACCTTCAAGCAATGGCAGAGGTTGAAAATTACCTGTACCACCAGCAGAACCACCTTGCTCAAAAAAACCAAGGATTGAGGTGTGGAACATGGGTCCCACCTGGATTCCAAAACTTCCCCAAATTCAAGAAAATTTGGATAAAATATCTTTCATTTAAGCCAAAACCCGTAATTTCTAATGAACCAGAGAAAGGGGTAAAGGGTTCAGAGTCGCTTTATGCCGTACACAAGGGTGACCTCTTCTGGTCAAGGACAAAACTGTCGACTATTCTCATTTTTTCAACCTCTTTTTTTTTTTAGCCTAAGTGAATACCAAAAACTACCCTAACATTGGGACTTTATTCATCAGAAAAATGAAAAGTCCCAGTGTTCCTTCTGTACCAATCTGAAGTTTGTGATGATTTATAGGTATTTACGGTACATTCCCATTTACCCCAACAATAGTCTGCTTGGTTCTATGATTGCCACTTTTAACTCTGCAAAAGTTGAGAGTGCAAATCTGAAAAAGAAAAAGAAAAAAGAGTGCTGGTTTGTCAACTTTATTTTCAAATGGAATGGATGCAATTTCGTATACAAATATAAATTCCCTGCTGTATTTCCAAAGGAGGTGGCTTTGTCAGTAACTGCTGCTGAATGTGGCTGGAAGGAACTTTAGGACCATCCCCAAAGGCCAAAATGTGTTGGATGAGAGCCCGGAAGACTAAAGTGAAATCCTGACCAGCAGAGGTATCAATGAGTGTTTTGTAGTCATGCTGAGCAACACCACAGTTCATCCTTAAGTCCTAAAAAAATTATTCATATTATAAACTTTTATAAAAGCATAATACCATATGTGCTGTAAATTATTTCATTTAAACATTAAATAATAATATTTATTATTTAATAGTAATAATTTACTGAGATTTTCTCAGCAGAAGTGTTTTAAATTTTCTGCAAAACAGTGATGTGAATAAACTTGTAAATGATCAGTTTCAAATGGTTTTGAAAACCATCTTCTTTTGCTATTTGGATGAAAATACAGACATTAAGCCTTTGTTACGGTTGGTGGTTACCATAAGTCATACATAAAATATATGAAAGGCTGCTTAAATATTTTCAGTGCAATGACTGAGTCTTCCTAAATATTGTAGCTGTTATAACAGATGAAGTTCCATCTGTGGTTGGTAGTAATGCAAGTTTAATTCAATATTGTGTTAAAGTCATTCTCTTTTTGACGGAATTTCAATTTACCAGGTACTAAAAGACCCTTTTCCAAGAGAAGGTTAGAATTTTTTTCTTGGGAGTGTTGAAACCTGTGAATACCATTACAGCCTTTTCAATAATGGATATTTTATGACATCAGTTCTCAAATTCTGAACTCTTGAGACACAAAAGCAGTAGAAAGCTAAATTAATTCTTTGCTCTCAATTGCTTTTTGAAATATTCTTTGCAAAAGACATTTGTCATTAAGTCTGAAAAGCATCCAGCATCCAATCCAGCATCTATGAACTTTGTGTACAAACATCCTGATCATTTCTAAAATTGCATTTAGCACCTCATTGGTTTAGGCTTAAAAAATATCTTAATAGGAAATATGAATGCTGTGATGTTAACTGGGAGCCTAAAATTTTGCTTGAAGGAAAATAATTGATCTTACCCTCAGCTGAAAACTTCTTTTAGAAGTCACCAACAGATGAACATATCTGCATTTCTAAGAGGTACAAAAAAGACAGGTTTCAGTGAAGATCCCATCCAGGAAAAGGTTTGATCTTAACAAACATAGATTGTTCAGTGCTGTGAACTTCAGCCCAGCTTGGACACAGATAACAGAATTGTATAATTGTAATTTTATTGATTTAATTCATCTAGGATTTTTCTTTGTGGTTGAAAAGGAGTTTTAAATGTATAAGGGAAGATTTGGTCACTGGGACTGAAAATACTTTATTGAGGAAACATCTGGAAAACTTAGATACTTTCATATACGATGTTGGCAACATCAAAGCAGAACTCCAAGCATATTCAGATATAATTGGGAAGTCATTGAAAATCTTTCCATTATAACTTCTAAACTGCCCCAGCTGCTAAGAAAAACACTGTCACACCGCCACTGGCAGTCACACACAGACCTGTTTGAGGGCTCTGACTCATACAATTCAAGTGCCTGGGAATCTCACTGCTGCCACAGGAAACAGGCAATTTCCAGGATACCTCTATTCAGGGCAAAAGCCTTTGTTAAACACTTGGCTTTTTGATTGAAAATATGGAGCATGGTGGGATTAAAGAAAATCAATTCAGTCACCCAAATGAACTCTTGTAAATTTGCAGCCCATTGCCTAGTTCCTCCTGTTTCTTCAGGGGGAAAAGAGACGGGGGAGCCTCGCTACTCTTCTCAGCTTTTGGTTTCATTTTCTCACATGAAATAATGAATCACATTTAACACTGAGAAATAATTAATGGATGAGTGTATATGCGCGGCTGTGAAAAGGAAATACTTTGAAATACCACCTTGAATTCCTGCTTTCTTTTTTGGTACTCAACTGCAGAAATCCAAGGAACAGTTTGAGAAATGCCTCTTCACACTGAAGGGCTAAATTTTTGGTATGTGCTATCTAAAATATTTGTTAGTGCTATTGTAATGTCTGTTGTCTGGTTTTGATGTGTAGGTGCAGATCCACTTCTTGTAAGGGTTTCCACTTATTTTCAAAATTTCTGTTGACCACTTAACCATAGAAAATAGAAAAGCATGGACAAATTACACAGAGGAAATATAATAAGAAGCCTGAGATGCTGAAGAATTCATGAATACTAGCAAGATTCTTTTTCCGCCATTTGTTAACAAGGCCAGTCACACACATGATTTGCTGATACAGCTGGAAAACAGATATCTTGAATGCCAAACCTCAGATATGGCAATAATCTAACTATAGAAGAGCTATGATAACTGATAACTACTTCTCAAAGTGCAGATAGTGCTACTGTCTGAAGGGAGAGAAGGGAGATTCTCTCAGCTACTGCTATCCCCAGTCCTTGTCTTTATCACTTCTAAGCTGCTTCAATCCTCTCCCTCCCAGAGGAAAGGAAAAAGACTTAAAGCCTTCCCCAGTCATAAACATATACATAAGCTTCCATGACTTTTGGGGCTGGAAACCCATCAGCCCTGGATGATTCCAAGCACCTGTGCATGATTTCCTTACAAAATGGGACCAGCTGCCTTTTTAAGGCCCCCATAACTCCCATGCTCTGTATTACTGGAGTGGGGGAGAAAAAAAATTTCTTAGATTTTACTTAAGCAAGCACTGGAGTGGAAGATAAATTAGAGCTTATGGACTCATGAACAGGAGGTTAAGCTGAAGGCAGAAATAGAGTAAGGGCAAAGTTGTGAGGGAGTAAGAGGATCTGCTGTAAATCAGGAAAGAACAGTGAAAAAGAAAGAACAACAAGGCTGAAAAAAAGCAAGTATTCTGGAGAAGATGTAAAGCATAGGCAAGGAAGGAAAACAAGACTAACTAGGTATGCAAAAGGGAAGAGGCATGAGGTAGAAAAATGAAGACTAGAATTAATATGAGTGTGGGCAAGGATATTAAGGTGAAAAAATCTCTTCTGCTTATAAACAAGGAAAATAAAACCCCAGCTGTTGAATTACTATATTTACTTGGTGTATAGTGAAACTGGAAGAACTTACTTGTAAGGAGGAGCCAACTTTAGAAATTATTTCAAAAGTAGGGTTTGGACATGGCAGACCAGAACAGCTGTTCAGAAGCCATTATGGTCCATTGTGCAAATTTTTCTTAGTTCAGTGCTTATTGGCTTAATAGAGTGCTCAACAAGAATCCTTATGGTCCCCTCTATTAATCTTGCTGTCAGCCCTGCACAAATTCCATACTTAAAAAAATATCCCCATCCCTTAGCCCCCTACACCTCCAGCATGACAAGAATGCAGGGGGAGTCAGATCCACTCTTCAAAAAACAGAAGGAGGTTGCACAGCATCGATATTGTGCATTGCAGAGGAAACAGCGGAGAAAGAGACACATTGCTGTGCTTGGCTTCCTCTCATTCACTTTTCCTTTATCTAAACACCTTATTTTTTTTTTCTCTGTTGTTCATCACAGAACCAGAGTTTTTATCTCTTCTAAAGTATAAGACATCTGTCCCTCATCACTTTCCAAAACACAAGGGGTACAAGAGTTCTACCCTTCGCTCAGTTTCCACTCAAAATGATCATATAAGTAGAGCATCTAGCCCAAGGACTGACAGATATCTTCTTAATGTTTGTTTGCACAAAAGGCATTTTTAAAAGGATTACTGCAGGAGGGTGTATCATTTTTCCCTCTGCAGTCAAAGCAGAGTGTATTCACTTGTTTTTTTTAGCTTTTGGAAAGATGCTTCCTGGGCAATGTCTATCTGCAAGGCAGTAAGTACAGTTGCCTCAAATAACTAGAGAAAAGTTGCACTGAAATTTCAAGGGATTTTTTTCTAAAAATATCTTTGTTATCCAGTATATGAAAAATAGATCCTGAAACATCATTAATTTTATGTTTTCCCTTCATCCCCATGCATGATAAATTGTCAGAGAGCTTTTCTCTTCCAAATTAAGTAAGTTTTGATTTATCTTTGAACTAGATGCCAGGCTGGGGTAAATTTTTCCTAATTGAACTGTAGTCCCTAGAAAAACTGCAGAGATGTTGACATAACCTTAATCACTGTGATTCTGACAGTTTGTTTAGCACAGCTATTTGTTTTGGAATAGTGAATTCAGAGAAAAATTCTGTGCATTCTGCACTCCACAAAGCACATGAAGTTCTGAAGACTACATGCAATAGTTATTGCAAAATATTTGACTTTCATCTGGACTTGATCAGTCCTCTATATGTAAAACATATTGAAGATTACAGTCTAGCTCGTCCTTCTGTACAAGCAGAACTTTGGTATCACTGCAGAGCTTTCTCATGGATCCTGCCCTGAGAGCTTTCTCATGGATCAACCTCTTTTGAGATTACTCAATGAAGAATGGTTGCAATTGCATTAATTTTCCTTCTCTTTCTTCTGAAAATGCTTTTAGTTACCAGAATCTTTCATGGTGCTTCTAAGTTTGGCATCTGAAGATGAGGCTGAGTTTTCCAAGTAGTAAGCAGAGTGAATAAAGCAATAGACTACAGAATGCCATGTAAATTATTCACAGGATTTAGGATGTTTGGGTATGTCTTGAATTAATCAGTATGGTTTTAATTACACTTGTTACAAATGGAACACATTTTTTACTAGAGGATCAAGGAGCCAAATTTGAAGATAACAGACTTCTCACATGTTTTGTACCTTCTGTCATGACAGATCAAGCTATCATTCATTGCATGATGTGCATTACTCTTTTTAACAGTAATGTTAGTTTTCTTCAGGGCAATGTCATAACAAATAAATATAAAGCATAAATGTGATGTCTTTATATCCTTATCATCTGAGGTGTGAGATCACCTACATTAGCAACTGCCCTTGAGCTAAACAAGATAGCCTGAAAATTTAGATCTCTAGATTTTACTGTTGTTCTTATGGTTAAGAATTTATAGATAAACTAGTGCCAACTTCTACTATATGTAGCTTGGATTTTTTGGGTTTTGTCCAACTTCTAAAAGCCTGTTTTGACAGCACAGATTTGTCTATGGGTAAAATAGCTTAAAAACAGGCAGAATGCAGCTTCCCTTGTAGCTGAAAATAACCTAACAAATTGAAAGGAACTCTAAAAGAATTATATAAAAAAACATTAGGGACAGATATTGAGTTATTTGGAGTAAATCAGCATAGCTCTTTGAAATTCAAAGAAGCCACACTGATTTATACCAGATGAGGATCTGCCCATAATAAAATAAGTTTAAAATTTAAATATTTACACAACTGAGGTACTACAGAAAGTTTAAAAGTAAAACGCTTTTCTTAATCTTTCCAGTCAAAGTTCCATGACTTTTTGTGGTTACTGGGATGTTTCCACCATGTTATATTTTTAACCAAGTTACTGGCTTTTAATATGCTGCAGACCATCATATACCTGTATCTATATGTAAATCTGAGCCGAAAAAAAAGTTGAATAAAAATAAGGTTATTTCTTTTTCTAAAAGAGTTTTACAATTAACAAAAGATAATTGCCTTGAATTACAAATACAAGGTGATAAATAGAAATGTTTGCTAACATGTAACATCTGAGCAGTTGTCCTGGTTTCAGCTAGAGTAGAGTGAAAGAATTCTCCACAAAAAAACCTAAGGAGATTTCAGTGCATTTATGTTCAACTGAAGACTCTCCATAAATCTGATCTTCTAGCCCTTTGAGTTCTCCCTCTGGATAGTGCTCAGGTCTCAAGTCCTTTTCTTTTCTCAGACATGTTCTTGTGGATTTCTTTTCTCAGACATGTTCTTGTGGATTTCTTTTCTCAGACATGTTCTTGTATTTATCAGCAGCTTTCCTGAAGGCAACAGTTTATTCTGTGTTGGAGTATGTATGTAATCTGAAAACATTTTAATAAAAACCTCTAGATTAAAAGTGTTTTGTTGAGGATTTCTAAGTACAGTCTTTTGTTCTGGTCCAAGTATGCCTCAAGGAACATGTGATCCAGTAGTGTTAATGTTTTGTATAGTTCTTTGTGTTGATCCATAGTCCAGATGTTCCAGCAGAAGTTATCTGGAAGCCAGTACTCTGTTTGGTACCATTTGTTGGTTTTGGTTGGTTTTTTTTTTAAATACAAACAAGTGAGTCAAGTTATCCACCTGGAATAATGAAAAGAATTCCCCTCATCTAGGAAAACATTTCATCTTAATTCACTGATCCTGCAGAAAAAAATTAAGTCCTCTGAACTTTCACCATGCCTTCTGATTTTGGAAGCACTTAGTGCATATAACCTGTTCAGTCAGTTGTCCAAGTGCTATTGGAAGTGTTTGGTGTTCCTTTACACAGGTAAGGGCTGAGGTATTAGAGCTGAGTTTCAGAAAGTTAAAAGGTGGCTTACCATTGCTGGAATGTCAGCTGTTTAGTCTTTGCTTTTGTTTACCAGAAGTATACATAAGGTGTTCTCCATTGCAGACCCATTTCCAGCACTCAGTTTTGTACAAATATGCCTGTACATTAGCTGTACATCTGGAGCTGTTGATCTTTGATTTTTATATGATTTAAACAAGTTACTTTAATGAGCATGCACTTTTCAGTGGTCTTTTGGGTCAATATGTAGGCTAACCACCTTAGTCACACAATAATTGAACCCTTCTACATTTTAGTTAAAATTTCCCTTTGTAATTCAAACTATGATCATTACTATTCTGAATTTCCAGATGTTTTACTTGGCATACGCTTATTTTAAAACTTTTTCAGTAAAAATATCAGTAATTATCCAAATATGCTTAAGTAGAAATACATGTAGATGAAAAATTACGGGTTGATCTATAAATATAAAAATTGAAATAGCTGTAGAAAATCCCTGCCCCCTAAAAATGAAAATTATTTTGTCCTCTTTAAATAGAAGCTTCAGAGTTATTATTCGGGGCAAGATGCATGAGAAAATAAACTATATCTATATGTTGATACTTTTATTATGTAAGACATTCCTTGAATACTCTAAAATGCAGTAGAGTTCAAAATTGCTGTTACATATAGAATGAAAATGAAGTGTTGAGTACAGCAGCATTTTTGCTGGAGGTATTTTGATCATATCAAAAGATTATGGACTGAAATTTAACACCCCAAACATACAAGGCACATGTCTATTTTACATTAAATACACCTTTTGCCTCTCACAGCTTTTGATATATTTTTTCTCACTTGCAAAATCCCATCAAATATTACTTTATAAGTCTTCTAGTTTATTTTACATTAATAAGGAAAGAATAAGCAATGTGCTAATTGAATTCATAAACTATACCGATTTGGAAGAAAATTATTTTAGATTACAGTCACAGTAGCATATGGTTTTTTATGATTCCCTTCTGTTTTACTCACCTGTGCCCAGAAAAGCCTATTCATATATATACATGTATGTATATATATAAAAAAGCATTACTTATCTGATTATGGTATTATTTCATTATTATTTCATTCTGTTATTATAAGACATTTTTGAATCACTACTCTGTAAGGTTAACATTCACCCTGTTCAAAAATCATGTAAAATTGCTTCAATAAGGATGATTGGTAACAGCTAAGTTACCTTTATTGGTGCTGAGAGTCCCTAAGTATGACATCTGAAGATGAGAAAAGATAATATATTAAAAAAGCTGAAAATGTGCCTCAACTAAATGACTTGGTAGCAGGTAGTAGTGTAACAGACTGCCACATGCAGCCAGACAGTACACAGTTAGGAAAACAACAAAAAATGAATGAAAGAGGGACCTGGGCTTTGTCCTGAAAGATACTGCAGTTAAACATAGAGAGATAATACTGGGGAAAGAATATCAGTGATGCTCACACCAAGATGAAAATGCCTCACCAGCCAGTCTCTCAGAGTTGTATTCCAGGATACTCAATAATCCATTTTATCTGACTCCAGCTGTCGTGATCAGAGACCAAGCAACAGGTGTCCCTCCCTGGAAGAAAGGGTCAGAGCTCATGGGAAAAGGGGAAGAAGGAGATTTTATAAAGCATACACATATGGAGTACAGCTAAAAGCTGATGAAGAGATGACGTTGCAGGTAGGAAGACTCACAAGAGAGTGAATACAAGACATAAGAATGTTTTCAAAAGAGTGATGTTAAATCTATATGTGGCTAGAAAAATACATAATTTTTTAAGATATCTCAATAGAACTCTTTGTGTGTCTTGCATATGAATAACATACTGTCATACAGTGGGAAGGAACCTGAGGAAAAAATGAAAAATATCTTCTGGAATGTTTCTATCATAGAATGTTTTTATCTCAAACATTCAGGTTTAATCCAGGATTGTGTTGAGGCTCTAATTAGAAAAAGGTCAAACCTTGCTAAAATTTACTCCAAAATACGTGAACATTTGCAGCTCAAAATGCCTTTCCTAATATTTGCAGAACCATTATATCTTGGGAGGTTTTATTCAGGTTTTTTTCTTTTTTTGACCTGAACTTCCCTGGTTTTTCTTTTTCCTTACTGTCTATACTACTTGCCAACATTTATGACCTTACATGTAGAATAGCTTCAGGCAGAATTAATTCAGTCATGATACTTCTATGCTGAAGCAAATCACCAGGAAAATTAACACTCATTAAAACCAAAAGTGTTTAAAATCTAATATCTCATTGCAAAACTGTCCATTTACTAAAACCCAATTAAAATGCAATTAACTTTATAAGTGATGTATATAATATCTAAGAAGGTCAATTGCCCTGCACTTTATAAATCCAATTTGTTTTCAGATTATCTAGTGCAAGAAAATTTCAAATGGTTTTAAACTTTTCACTCTTAGGATATGTTAATAAATTTTGCCTTTACATAAACATTTTTATTAAAAAGAAAAATATTTTATTAAAAAGAAAAATTTTATTAAAAAGAAAAATATAAATACAGAATTATTCAAAAATATAATTTTGAATAATTCTGTATTTATATTTATGTTCTTTATGATAGCCACTAATAGTAGAATTTCTAGTAATAAACAACCCTCTTTCATGAAATCCCTTACTTTCAAAAAGGCTGAAGTAGTTATTTTAATCTAAATAGATCAGCATGTTCTAACTTTCAAAGACATATAGTCAAACAGTAAATAGCCATCAATGGGAGGATAGACACCTGTCTGATGTTATGATGAACTCCTTCTCTCTAGCTACCCTTTTCTCTTTATTGACCTGTGAAAGAGCTGAACACTTAGCAGAGATGGATGCCTACACTCCACACCTCTTACATGATTGGATTACATGAATCACATTATTACTATATAATTTTATATAGTAATTTGATTTGGAGAAAATTTGCTATATGGTAAATCTTTATTGAACTGAATCTTGATAGAAGTCTTTCTTGTACTGAATCCTGACAGAAAAAAAGATCAATTTCAAACACTTATGTTGTTAAAATAGGAAAGAAATCTGCATTAAAAGCCAGTGTAAAAAATTTGCTTCTCATATATATTATTTTTAAAATTATGAACCACCTTGAGGAGGAAGCTAAATTCTTAGCTATCTCATGAGATTCCAGTGAAAAGCATTTAGCATCCTTATTTCCTTCCTGCTCATATTACCAGGGTTTGTTCCTTCCTAATGACTGGTGGGCTGAGAAAATATTCTCCCTTCATTTGATATGCATATTTGAACTAGCTACTTCTAAAATATGTACGAAAAAAAAGTTTCCATTCTTCTGCCTTTCTGTAGCTGATAAAATGTCCTTTTTTCGATCCACAAATAGTTCTATCAATCTAGAATTTGTCTTGCTCCTATTGTGTTTAAACTTCTTTATTTGATTACCTATAAATCAACGTCTCATATCACTTCATTGATATGAACATATTTCTATTCCTTTTTTTTTCTCTGTATCATTTTTTTTTTCCTTGTCAATTTTCCTATCAAATGACCAAAGTTTTAGCAAAAGTAGTCTCTGTTTTTGAGGTTAGATTTTGGGTTGGGGTTTCTTTAAGTAATTTTAAAGTATTCTAGTGATTTTAAAAAATAATTAAAAATAATTTTTGCTGATACTAAGTTCTCTTGTTTCTTAGGCAGTGATTGTAGTTATGACATTTTGTTTACACTCAGAAATTCCATCAAGGAGATGGTTCCTAGCAGGTAACTACATTTTTCAGCTTATTAATAAAGAGAAAATTGGTGTATTTTCTGACTTTCGCTGCTCATTTTTATCAGGGAAAAATTTCCCTCTGGCCTTTTGTCTGCTAAATTATAACTACAGAGCAAGCTGTAGTTGTCAGGCTTGGAATAATTTAAATTCATCTTTTTTCTAAAAAGTTGTTTTCTCTAAAAATATTGGACAAGTAATTTGGTAGTTTCAGAGAGAAGTATGACTTTTAATGTGAATGTATTTTGTTATGGAATGATCAAACCATCTTGGATGGTTGGGTTTTTAATGTTTGAATGCCTTTATGATGGTCAAGATAAAAGTGTCTTAGGAGGTGGGGTTGTGTAGGTGTATATATATGCATATATGTGTGTGTGTGTATATATATATATATATATATATGAAATTTTATATTAACCTAAGTCATACACTTGAGGCTAGACTTGTCCTGTATCCAACACACCTTTGTGCCAGCCCAGGCTCAGCCATGGGTTCTGGATGTGCTCTGGAGCACGATGGAGGAGGAGTGTGGACCCTCCTGCCCTGGGCAGAGAGAACATGCATAAGAAGGAAGCACCAGCTCAGGGAAAGTTCTCCAACATCTCTCACAGTGCTGTCACTCATCCGCCCACCCCACTGCTCAGAGCACAAGCAGCTTGTGCCTCTGGGGCTTGCAACCTGAGCTCAGGAAAAGCCAGATTTGTGTCATTTGGGGCAGTGTTCCTTCTTCTTACTCCTCCTCAAAGGCATAGCATATTTGTAATCTATCTATATTCTAGGAAATGGAAAACACTGCTGAAAAGTAGAACTTGTTTCTCTTTCATGACTTTGATTTTCTAATGAGATAGTTGGTTTTCTCTTCTTTTTTCCTTTTATTTCCCCCCCACTCTGGTTTCTCATGGAAAAGTTAAGGAAAAAAAAAAAGATAAAAACAGAGCCTCATTTAAAAGCACTTATATTGAGATTAATTAATACCTTTGTGCTTAGTCTTTTAACCAGAAAAAATTTACTTACGAAAAAATACCCAGCTTTACCCAATCAGAAAATTACAACATAAGTAAGCAAAAAAACCCTATAAGTGATAATAACTTTCTAAGCTGCATATATAACTGCAAGTTCTCTCATGGAGGGTCACAAATAATGAAGAACATCAAGATTATTTTTCTATTCTTTTATTTATTTTGTCATTAATAGTTTTAATGGTCTGGACAAATAGAAGTAGATATCAAACACATTTTTGTAATCTTTAATTAGTATCAAAGCAAGCTCAGGGTATGAATAGTTTTTAAGGGAAAAACCCATTATAAGTAAGTCTAGATCTATTTCTGCACTTGTGACTGTAGTCAAAGTTGACAGTTTATTGCAGTTGGGGTATGTACACAAAATTTATATTCACAACCCCAGAAGAAGAGTTTGGCTTAAACAGATCAGAAGTTCATTTTTTATTTCAGTTGACTAATACCCTTGGAAGAAAGCTTCATGGTTGTTTCATTTGATGATAAATTTGTAAGAGTCCTTGCCTGCAGGAATGTGGTAGATGAGAGGAATATGGACAGAAATAAAATCCAAGCAGAACAAAAGGACCACAGAGGGGGGACCTCTTTGACAGTTAAACCCCCTTATTGATTGATGTAGCATTCAGTATCTTCTGTTAGGAAATTTGTACCCGGACACTCTGTTTTTACTATTATCTTGTTACACCAGCTTCTTAAAGCAGTGGAAAAGAAAATGTCCTTGCTATGTAACTTCACCAAGAGAAAGGAAATGGTTAAAGTCATGTGCTCACAATATCTGCATGAAAATTCGGGTGATTTTCATGAAGAGTGAACCTTAGTTCTTCAAAGTACTTTTCCAAGAATAATGGACTTCATACAGTAGATAAATATGAGAAGATACCACATGTTTTTGTATTATTATTATTATTATTACTGCTATTACTATTGTGACTGATGACTATCACACATTAATGTAGAAATGGAGTTTGGATGTCATTGCAGAAGTTCAGAAAGAAAAAGCTTTTCAAACAAAAAGCTGTATGACCTTTGGATTTTAGATAACTTACCATATTTCCTCTGTAATTGTATATTTGATAGAAAATATGCATGGAATTAAAAAGGACATCAGCTAAAAATGTATTCACATGCTCATGAAGGGTAATTAAAACTGATAATATGACCTGACTGGAAGAGGGAGGACAGGGTGCACGCATGAAAATTTAATGGAATATTTAAATAAGGATTTTTAAAGTGCTGAAATAGATTTTATTTTTTAATAATTTTTAATCTATTCCATAAACTCTCTACTAGTACCAACTCATTTTAGGATTTTTTTTTTTTTTTAAACTGGGCTGGTCCTGGGTAGCAGGAGTAAGATTTCAAAACTGTTTTTATTTTTCGATTATTTTAATCTACTATTTAAAGACCACAGAATATTTGAATAAAGGAAAACAGGCATTTAGTCTGAGGTGTGATTGCTGAGAGAACAGAAGGCATCTGAACCTTTAAACATCACAAATATATTGGAGAGGTTGGAAGAAACTATGTAAAGAGTCTTGACTATTTTCATTTTGGAAGTATTTTGTAGAACCAAAGACTGCCAAGAAATGATATGTGCACTATGCTGAAGGACACCACAAATAAGAAAGGGCAGTGAGAGGCGATGTGCCAGATCAAAACAGATTTTTGGAATAAAACAGGTTTACTCAAACATAAAACATTGTCACGTCTTTGGACCACAAATAGACAATTCAAAGAATTCTAGTTTCTAATACTCTTTATACCCTTGCAAGATAAACCTGGAAAAAAGTTAAAAGAAGATTCCGTGATCTCTCATGGCCAGGGCTTATGGCAGTTGCCAACAAACTCATGTGAAGACACAAAAAACAAAAAAGAAGAAAGACACCTTACACTTTTTACAAAAACATTTAAGCCTTTAAAAGGATTTTTGATTATTGTTCTTTTGTGCATGGGAGAGGATAGCCAGATACTGGTACCATAAAGATATGAATAAATATACAGTGAATATTCATCTTACTGGTTTTGAAACATATTTGACCTGGGAAATCAAGACAGTAGTTGAATCACAGGGAAACATAAGCAGTCTAAAATGGAATTTGGAATTCACTAATAATATCCCTCCTAAACACAGAGCCTAAAATCCCTGAGAATAAAGTAAAAAAATCTGGTCAAAATTAAAACTAAACTTACTCTCAATCCTTTTTGTGTCAGGAAAGAACTCATCTCCTTGCTCATCATGAGAATGACTGCAAGGCAGGCAATGCCCTTTCAAAGTCCTTTGCCTTTGAGGCTTATTTTGCGCCAAAAATTTAAAAGCTTCCTTGATTCCTTTATGTGCTTTACTGTTGAATTTCTCCTATTCTGTCTAAGCTCTTTCCTTAGAGTTTCAGGGCTTTAAGGTCTCATAATGACCTTTCTGGTTGACCCTTCTTCATGTTACCGTGATGTAGTGTCGTAATGCTTCCATGAAGTACAGTTCCTGAAGGGGTTAATGCTCCCCTGCCATTCAGCTGTTAGTTTCTCTTGAATTTCCCACTGGACTGTCACAAAGGATAACAGAGATGCAATAAAAAGGTCACGCAGGTGCTCCCACAGAATATGTTATCAAGTCCTAGCAGTGGAGGAATGTGAGTAGGCCTATTTGAATGAACAATGAAGATACAATAAAAGGGAAGTTGAATTACAGGCAGCAGGCAGGTTTGCACTAAATGAGTAAACAGGATTTACTGTATTCAAGGAGTCTGAAAAATTGCACTCATTAACCATGTATCAAGTAAATCGATAATACCATTATGTGTTACAATGAGAATTAGCTTTAACAGCTATTTCATACAACTCAGCAGGGAATCACAGCTAATTCAATTTTTACTGCATTGTATTCACACTAATATGCCTTCAAAATGGTATTATTTTTGGTTTATCATTCATCTATTTCCTCACTTTATTCAATACATCTAAGAAAATAAAAAACAGCCCTCAAGAGGTGTAGTTGTAACATCAGGTTCATTGCTCCTGCACCTAGTCAAAACACTGAAGACCAAACCTTTGTCTTGCATGTAGTGCCATTAATGCCTTCATTAGCCAGTCAGCTTTCTATTCCACAATAGATCAATGCCAGCTCCCAATGATTCCTTTAAACAGGTCATCCATGAGGACTGCTGCAGTAAGGATCTTTCTGTCTACCTCTCCCTCCTTGATTTTCCTTTATCAGAGGCTTCCTGGATGGCTATTATTCTCAAGTGCTGCAGCTGCATCCTTAATTGGGAGCCAGCAAATGAAAACAACTTGGTTTTCGCACCTTTACTGTGTTGCATGGCCTAATTTCATAAATAAAGGCAGGAAGGAGGGAGAGATACAAATGGGTGCTTTGTTAAAAAGTATCCAATAAATATGGCTGATGTGGATAGAAAACTCATATCCTACTGAGAAAGCAGAATAAAACGTAAATAGTAAATTGGGGCAAGGCAATACAAGTATGACATTTAAGAATTTCAGTGTGCAGAGATTTGTGGCAGAAGTCTTAGCATTTATGTGACAGAAATCAAGACAAGTATTGAATAGAGCATAACCAAAAGAGCCTGTAATAACATGCCAACCATATTCCACAGTATTTATCATTTCCTTGGTAAAGGCATAATAATTGATTTAATTTATGATCTAATTTTGCTTCTTTTACTCTGTGAAGATCTTTTTAACAGAAAGTGATAGCCATACCAAGACTTTTTTGTGCTGAAAAACCTCAAAACTGTAGAGAGAAAATGAGGAAATGAGAGAGATTGAGGGAAGAGAGAAAATGAGGAAATGAGAGAGATTGAGGGAAGAGAATTATATATCATTTGTTGCATCACAAGTGTTGCTCTTCTAAACTTTTTTCCTATATCTGACCATCTATTCCTGTAGGCAGTATACAAGGTACTAAATCCTGAGATATATGAGATTACTAAGTCTTATACAACAGTCACTGAAATTCACTTCCTCAAGTAATTTCAGCATCCTAGTATATATTGCAAATGAGACAAACATACCAAACATGCAGCCCAGATTAAAAACATTGCTTCATAATGCATTAAACCTATGACAATCCTAGAGAACACTAGTGAGATGCTCCTTTTTCTAAAATTTGAGGTTCTCTTTATTTCTTGAGTGGTTTTATCTAAAATGCACTTTTATATCACTCCAACTAAATAATTGAACAATCTATTATTTCCTATTTTACCCCAAGTGGAAGTCTGTAATGGATCAAAATTATCAATGTTTTAAATTGACCATTGTAAAGGTTTTAGTTTGAAACCGGGCGGAAACACCAAATTTTGTGAAGGTTTTACATTCGCCAACTTTTGGTTCATTTCCCTACCAATTAATGTAAGGGTTTTGGTGTCTGCAGTTTTATATATGACTAGGAGAACTCACAAAGCAAAACAGGCTTACCTTAAAATTACAAAAGATAGTTTATTCACACAAAATAAGAAGAAAATAAGAAAACTCATAAAACAACAAATGAAATCTACAAAGATATCCTTCTCTCTCCCTGCTAGTGTTTACTTTCCTACACACAATATAAAGAAAACAAAACCAGTTATCTCAGTCAGTTTTACCATTTAAGAATAATCTTTTGTTCAGTTCCTTTAGGAAAGGAGTCTTTCTGAGTTTCATGGAGATACAGTCACATGAGGAGCAGTCCTCTGGTGGCTTCCAATGCCACACATCTGTAACAGCCAGAAAAGAGGCTCTGCAGATTCTGAAATCCCACGGAGCTTAGCAGCTTTTCCAACATTGCACATGGGTCATAATCTGCTTATTAGGGGTACTGATGGTTAAGGATGCCTCCTGTAGTATAAAACAGAGTCTCTTCTACTGTTTCCGAAATCACTCTAAAAACTTTTCCTTAGGAGAAAAAAAAAAAAAAAAAAACAAACCACAAACAAACAACAAAACAAACAAACCAACAACCACAAAAAACAAAACAAAACAAAAACCCTTCAAGTCACTTATACTATCCCTCCCAAACAGCATCTATATTCACATCCCTCCCAAACAGCATCTATATTTTACAGGAAAAAAAAAAAAAAGGGTCCATTCTCCATATTACCAAAAATGTCCAGCTACATTAGTGCACTCCTTATCCTTCGCCCCAAAGAGTCTTTTCACTCTCTCTTCACTGACTTAGTCTCAGGCTTAGTCTCTCTATGGTTCAATCACTTTGTCTTGTCACTCCAGGAAAGGCCAGGAGGTTCCATCTGCCGGCAGGAAAGAGTTAAGAGGCCTGCGGGGAGCACGTGGGCTCTGCCGGGCGGGAGCTGCAGAACTCTCCAAGCCGGGCGGTGTGGAGGCTGGCGGATGCCTTCTCTTCCACCCCTCGGTCTGATGGCATGGGCGGCTCAGAGCTGCTCTCTGAGGAAGAAGCGGGGTTAGGGGAACATGCCCCCAGCCCCGGCCAGCGACACGGGCAGCTGCTGCCGGGGCTTTTCCTCCCCTCCTCCGCTGTGATCGAGCCCAAGCACGGCTGCGTCTCCCCCGCGGGGCAGCAGCGCCCGCAGCCCCGGCCAGACGCGGCCGCCCAGGGGCAGCGGGGCCTGGGCCAGCCCGGCCCGTGCGGCAGCCGCCACACGGCGTTACCTGGTGCTCACCGGGAGAGAAAAAGGGCCACCTCCACCGCATCCTGAGCTTTATATAGTGTATTTCCCAAAAATCGCATAGGGTTTTCTCGTGGTCAAACTACATGCCAATAGCCAAGAACTGGCCTCTGACAGACCTGTCGTTTTTCAAAGGAATCCAAAAGGTCCTTACAGGGCGGTATTCCATATTTTCCTCAACTAGAAAAACCCAAACTGTGCTAACCCATAACAACCATTAGAGTTTATTTATTGAACTTTTTATTTATATCAAATAACAAGTTAATTGAGGAAACTATTCCTGTATGAGAACAAAAACAGGATAATAACTGCTAGTGACTATTTTCTCATTACTGTGCATTGCCAAATAATCTTTTTTTTCATCCTTAAAAAAAATAGGCAAATAATTACTTGTCATGTGCCATACAGTGCATACAGGTTTTATTTGGAACTCAGTTTTCCTCTCAGTTTTTCACCTACGCAGTTATTCTTGGGGATCCAGGCAAACACCTGGATTCTAAAGTTGCCTCCTGCAGATTCTTTGTACATGATTGTGTGTTTAAAGTTTGACTGACTAATCATAAATTAGTTATTAGGTAGTATTGGGTAGTTAAAATCTAGGAACACATGTGCAGTTTTTAATAGGAGGTTTTGTTGTGGTTTTGGGTGTTTTTTTCCCCAGAGGGGATGCCTAACTGGATGGGGAGGCACTCGATTGCATGCTTGAACTGATGATTGTTTCAATTGAAAACAAAATTGCAGAAGGTCAGAATGGGTCACTTGTACGATGTTGAGTGTTTCTAAATTGACCGTTTTCTTGGTGGTTTATTAAGAACTTGGTTTAATATTTGCCAGTGTTCTCCATGTAGAATGTTGCTGTAAGGGACAGAATATCAAAATGTGTAAGAAACTGTCCTACCTAGGCAAGGCCCAGAGTTGTTTATATTTTGTCTTCAGTTTTCATCTTGCTTGTTATCAGAAGACTGAGAAGATCATTGAATAAAATTTATTTAGTTTTCGAGAACTGATAACATCTATACAAGTCGCTTCAACTGAGAGTACTAATAAAATTTTAAAAAGTTTTTAAAAGTTTTTTAAAAGTAGACAGAAACTGTAAGAAAGTAATTTTGAGGGGAGTCATGAAGCAAAATGAACAGAGGAAGAAGGAAGACAGAAAATAGCAAGATCAGAGTTTTCAATATGTATTGTGAACAAATCCTTCTGCCACCTTGCCCTTTTACATCCAAAGCTGCCTTTTGGGACCACATCCTCCCATATAGAGAGGGCAGACTGTTGCTTGACCAAGACAAAACAACAGAAACCCATAAGATGGTAACATGCAGATTCCACTTCTGTCTGCAACACTCTCTAGTTTCACGCATTCATTCATCTGCAGCTGCCTTCTCTCATCTTCGAGGCTACATCAAGGCTTCCTTCTGTGGCCAGACGTGGCGGCTCAGACGTCCTGGAGGCAGAATGAAGGCACCCATGAGTGATTGAAGGTAACAGATAGATAGTCTAAGTGCTCATTAACAATACATGTGCCTACAAAAAATCTGGTGCCCCAGGCCAACTGTCCATTTGGCCCAACCCCAGCATTTAACAGTTGCTTAAAATGCTTGTATTGCATTATAGTTCATTTTCCCCACATATTTACTGTAAAGGATTGCCATAATGAGTTCCAGCTTTTGAACTAGACTGACCTATCTTGTCAAGCTCAGAGCCATGTCAGCCGAAGCTGGAGACTTGCAAAAACTACATGTGAAGCCTGCTGTACATGATGTATTTCAATACTTTTTTCTCTCCCCACGTAGCCCAACCCATGTCTGTTGAGCTCAGGATATGCTGAGGAACGTGTGTGCAGTGAACAGCAACAGAACATGAGGATGACAGGCTGAGATACAAACCATGGTTTTTCTAATAGAATATGCTTTGTCTTATATTCACCGGTACACATGCAATGCTATAGGAATAAGTATTTAAAATCTTAACCTATTCATCTTTCTTATACATTGTTTCTGGGAGAAAAACGTCAGCCTAAAAATGAGCCATGCTATTGTCCTATTTCTTTAAGATGTTATTTGCTAGAGAATAACTGACAATAAAGAAAAGTCTGGGGACAGGTTTGCCAGCTAGCAAAATTAATTACATGGAATGATATGACTAAGATTCTAAGACTACTATAGCTTCAGAAAATACAAGCAATGATCAATTACATGTAAATTTCCAAGCAGTTTTTGATAGATCTGCACAGAATACGTAAGTTTAATTCTGTCAGACTTCCATCGCTCAAATCACTCTTTTTTCTCTCAGGGTCTGGGAATAGATTTTGTCATGTGTAGACTTAAGAAATCCATTGTAAAGGCATGTCCTTCAGACAGCATTTATCTCATGCTACCTATTCTGGGCACTGGTGTGAAGCACTGGCCTTGTTTTCAGCTGCTCAGAGGGCTGTTCCCCTCCAGGTCGTGGGTGCATGGTCTCTATACTCCCAGTCCATGCATGTTGGTCTCTCATCCTCTCTGCAGGAGGAGACAAGGTAAACCTTCCAGTTTTATTTTCGGTGATTACACCGGGAAGAGCAAGGTGGACAAAGGAAGGTTGTGATGTTTGAGGTATTTCTTACTTTGTGTAGGTGCTCAGAGGCTGAAAAAGCCATTTCTGGTGATTCTTGCATGGTCTGGCTTTCTGCTGATGGAGAAACAGGGAGGTGACTCCTAAACCAGGATATCCCTCCTGAAGCTTTGGGCAATTTTTTTATTTGCTTGCTCTCAGTATTAAAAGACTGTAAATCAATATTTACTGGAAAACTGTGCAGGGAGCAGAGGTTGATGTTCTTTTAATATTTCATAATATTCTAATTAGCATAAAGAAGCTGATAAAGCTCACAATATGAAATCTGACTTCGGACTTAGGTTTTTAATCTCTAATGAGTTCTGCTTGGTTCCTTTTTATGATAGCAGATGTCAATACCAGAGAAAATACTACTAGATAGACTTCTATTAAAGCTACACTGATAGCTTTAATAACTTCCTGAAGTTGTGCCCCCTTGCTCCATAGGCAAGGGAACTGAGTGGCTTGAGAGCCTGCTTTCCAGGGTGAGCTGCTCTAAAACCAGCAGGTTATTAGATTATTTCCATGTGTCATAGCAGTCCAGGTCTCCTGTGCGCTGTTTGTGATGCCCTTGAAGCCTTAAAGTTTAGGGTCTTTTTGTTTGAGAAATCATTCCTTAGGTAACTTGAGGACTGTTACTTACTGTGTCACCCTAAGGTTGCATGGTATGTCCAGCAGTGCCACTAAGGGAGTGTTGGGTATCTGAAGCAGAAGGGCTGCTGAAATAGCATCTTAATGCTGGAAAGTTGGAAATAGCCCAGCCAGGTGTAGCTTCCTTCTTCTACCCATGGCACCTGCAGGGATGGGTTTCTGAAGCAATTTAACCCCAGAACCATACAAAGGTTTCATCTCAGAGGTGAATGTGGACAGAATTGAAAGTCAGAACATGAGTTATCTGCAGTTATCTTACAGGCTAAAGTTGTCCTGGGTCATCTGTGTGCTACCCAAGTGTTGAGCCAAAAAAATCACAGGAATTTGGGATTAAAAAACCATGAAAGTTACAAGTTCAAATTTAGAGCATTGACAGTATTTTCAGGGGTAGTGTCAAATTTCTACATTTTCTCCTCTGTTCACAAGCCTTCATGCATAATATTATCTGTGTTGGGTTTTATGATGGTACCAGCTTAATATAAGTACTGTGTATAAGCAAATGCAAATTTCATTTTGTAATTTCTTTATTATGACCAATTTTTTCTGACTTGAGCCAATGTCATTTACAATGTATTTTATAAGACATTTTAACTAAAGTTCTACAAAAAAGATACCTAGAACCCAGGCTGGCACTTTCAAAGCCCTACAATATTGCAGGTAATAGTAAATATTAAAATACTGTCTAGTATGAAGGGTTTTCTCCAGAAACTTAATTTTTTGTGTATGACCAACTGTGCTGAAATTGATTTCTACCACTTTTTCAAAAAAAATCACACTTGTCCTGCTTATCTTTCCATTTTTCTTATAGGTACAATAAATGTTAATATCTCATATTAAATTAAAAAATTGGCAATTGTTTAAAAATCAGTGAATAGCAGTCAACCCACAAACTATAAAGCAGAAGGCAACGTAACTTGGTATTTATTTTATTGCTGTAAAATAATAATAAAAAAAAGAAGGCAGAAACACCTCAATCATCCCACCTGCTCACATCCTGGAGTGCACGACCCCTGACAGCCACCTCCTTCCTTGTCTTGTCTCATGGGTGTGCCACCTTGCAGACAAGCCTAATCTGTGTCACTTGTTAGGTCAGCATTTGGCTCTTCAGTGACTGCTGAGGCGAAGTGGGCAGCTAGAACGGGCACACTGACAGTTTCCACTTCAAAACCAAAATGTGGGAAGTTTGGGGTTTGGGTTTTTTTTAAGTAAGTTAATTTTTAAATATGTGAATATGGAATTATATACCTCTCCTTACTTTTTCAAGTACATACCTCTCCTTTTTCAAATAGCTACTATGGAAATTCAGCATGCAAGTTTTTGTATTTTACCTCAGAACTCTCTACACATATCCTGCTGTCACAGGCCTTAGGCAACTAGAAGAAACAGAAAAGAAATTAAAGTAAATAATCAGAAGACTGTATGACATTAATGACATTAATTTTTATTTAAAATACACTTTGTAGATATTCCTTAGAGAGCTCTCCAGAGTATCTTGTCATATTGTGAGATTTTCTAAGCACTGATAGATTTCTAATGACTGATAGAGAGTAGTATTACTTTCCAAGTGCTCAGTGTGGTTTCCTTTCATCTTTGAGTTTCTAGGAAAGAAACCCCTAATTTAAAGTCTAATATCTTTCTTCTGTTCCCGTACGCAGCAGATGGCACATGCAACTACATCCTACTTTCTAATTCCTATGTGACATTTATTATTCATCAGAAAGGAAGTTAAAAAATATTATCTTTGCAGCTTCTGGTTTGGCTGGTCATATAAATTAGACAAAATATTGCTTAAAAAATTATATTTGAAAACATGAAAACTATTAAAAGTATAGCATAGGGGCCACCCAGTGGAGCAGCAGCTGCCAAAGTGTAGTTCAATGAAGAAAGCACAGTTTTTGACAGCTCTTGACGATATTGTCCACCGTATATTTTTTTGTTATATTTCTTCATATGGTAGTAAGGAAATTGGAGAAAGCTCAAGCACCAGTGATCACATATTCAAATGTATCCAACTTTTTTTCTATTTGAGGTCTCAGGATCATTTTATGTGGCTCTAGAGTAGTGCTTATTAATGCCTCTTTCCACACTGCAGGCAAGGTTTTAATTTATATTTACAGGTATCATTAATTAAAGGAAAATATTGATATTCAATTAAGTGAATACATGTATTTTTAAGTAGGTATGACATGGTACATCAGATATAAAAGGTGGAAGAGTCTTGGACAGCAAGGCAAATCTCCCTGAGAAATAAAAAAGAATTGCATTCTGGTAGCTTAATTTTTCTTTAGACTGAAGGAATTCTAGTATTGGGTCATCAGAGACACCTAAATGTTTTAGAAATACAAATTCTTGGTATTTGAAAGGACTTTTTTCCCAGTAAATGACTAAAGTTTTCATTTCTTAAATCATATTTCAAAAGCACCTAGATCTTTTTCAGTTCACAGGGTCAGTTGCAAATTCACCCAACACTGACTTCCCTTTAGTAGTTGTGCCACCGGCCTAGAGTTTTGTACACTTCCTTAACTCTTTCTGATGCTAATGATGGAGAAGAAAAAAAAAAAAAAAAGTGTAATTCAGATTTCTTTTCTGGTTTTCGAAAAAAAAAAAAAAAGTGGATTTCATTTGTAATTTTGTATTGTTTTCTACAGTTTTCTACAATAGTAAAGTGCTTTGGAATATACCTTCCTGCTATATCTGCTCAGCCTCTTGAGTAGAATCATAAGTTCCATGGTAACATATTTTTTTTAAATATTAAAACAAGTTACTGTGTAAAATATCTTACAAAATACTTAGGGAAAGACAGAGCATTTCTTCTCAGTCCACACTATTGTTCTTGAATTGTAGCCATCAAAACTAAAAATATTTCCATGTGAGATCTGTTTATCACTATTATAGAAGTTGCATGCATCCTGTTGCATGCAAATAAACATCTCAAGGGCTTCAGTGCAAGACTTAACAGATTCAACATTCTTGAATTCATATGTACCAGGTAATCTTATAATTACTCTTCACTGTACACCATTTCTCTTTGCAATCATAGATCCAAATTTCTTAATTATTGCTTTGATGTTGATAATTAAATTCCATTGTTTATAAATTTATGTGTTTAGCAGAGGTTACACTAATGTAATGATTTTGGTCTGAATTACCTTGTAGAAGTCATCCTGATAATAGCAGAAGAAGAATAGAAGAGAAGCTAAAAATTTGCCTTACTTCCTAATCACATAACATTTTTTTTTAATACATTTTTCTTTCTTTTTAACTTTGAAAGGATGCAGTTACTGATTATTTAATACTTTCAGTGGTGCTTTTCAGTGGTCAGCTTTTAAAGTGATCTGGATGCAGATGAATCCAGGACCTTAAGGTCTTGAAGTCGTACTATTCTCCAAGAGGTTATTGACCTTGTTAAACCTTGTAAAACTTTCTGCCAGAATATAATTCCTCAAAAATAATCAGAGTAAGGGACAAGGTGTGAATATTACATATTATGACCTTGAAATCTTTTATATAAATGTGTGGAATTCTGGGACAGCTTTCTAAAAGAGATGTCTGCACAAGTAAACTTGAAGTGTTTGGAGTTACCCTTTAACTTTCTTTTAAAAGCAGGAAACAATAATCAGGATGATCACCTTTAGCTAAGTGATTCTGGTCCTACCCAGGTCTTCACTCTCCCTCTCTTCACAGTGAATTAAAAGGCCCACAAATTCTATTTAAGCTTACAAGATTTTAACTCCTTAGTTGATGAAATTTGGATTAATTTCATGAGGTTTCATGTGAAAGCCTCATTATTCAAAATTTTTGGAATTTTTTTGAAATTGACAGTATCTTTAAGTTATAGTATTTTTTTTTAATTTTCAAAGTTAACCAATAAGAATGCAGAGTATCAAACTTCTAGAATATACACCTTGCATATAGTCCTTTCAAAGTTTTTATGGTAATAATACCTTTTTGTAAAAGGAAGTATGTGCTTTGAATTTGAATAATTTGTTTTCTCTACCTCTGTTTCCTTCCAGTTTCTAAGTAGTTATTGAAATACCTGACATTTATTTTCTTCAACATTAAAAAGCTACTGACAGACGGATTAATAGGATCATATTTTTCAAGGCTCCTGAAAGAAATTTGCCTTTGAGAGATGGAAAATAAAACAGTAATTATTAGTCCAAGGATTTTGTAGGTTAATCTAATTAAGAATCCTGACTTATGTCCTAGTACCAAAGGAATTAATAGCTCATTTCACTAGATTTTTTTTGCCATCTGCCTTTAGATAAAAAAGAAGTAAAAAGATTTCTACAGTACCTACAGCTTGCATCACACTTCCACTATGCATTATATTTTTGCTACTACATCCAGATGGGCTGCTCATTTGCTATGTAGTTAGTAATATTCTTCAGGCTTGATCATAGTGACAGAAAAACATTGATAGTATATCTTGCGATTTTTAAATAAATTGTTTTGGTTTATACAGAAAACAGTTCAGTTCCCTCTTGAACTTTCTCCTTTTCTCCCACTTTCCCTATGACACTTTCTGATACTGTATTCAGATACTACTGTTATTCATAGTCTGATAGAAGTCCTGAGACATATCAGTGGGATAAAACAATCTTTCAAATATTTATTTCCAGAATTTTAAAATTCTTAGTTTTATTGGTGTGTATGAAGATTATTTTCTTACTAAATTTGATTGCTACATAATTTTAAGGTTATTTAGGTTACTTCTGGTCAACTGTAGTACTTCCAAAAGATTCTCATCTGTTTGGTGACAATTGACCTCATATTATTATTTTCAAATATTTTGGTTTTGAAAATTTAAGATAAAAATAGATTTAGTAATTTTCTGTAGAGCCTACCTTATGAATGTTCTTCAGAGACAGGTCGAATGACCTATTTTTAATTTGCTTTCACTTATTCTAGATCATAGCTTTCATTAAAAAATAGTCAGTAAATTTTTAGGTGCAGGAAGTATTTCCTATGTTTGGCTTTTTTTTCTCTCTCAGCTTTTCTATACAATTTCTACTCATCAGATTTCATTCTTCTGAGAGGTAGGGGGGAGTCTAAATTCTGTTCTTTCTTCCACTGAGATAGGCTCAGAATTAAACATGATGATAAAAATTCCTTCATCCATTTCTGAAGGCTTAAAAAGCTTCAATTAAACCAGGCTAAACAGAACATAGGCAAATTATCTGCATTTGATTATATGAAATGTCTGTCCATCTCCTTTAGTATGCTCACATTCTTTACCTTTGGTACTATCAAAAAGTAAGGAAAAGCCTTGTTTAACTCTTCCAAAGTAACTATTACCAAATAAGAAATGAAACTTCTAATGCTTGAGTGATAGACAAAATCTAAATTCTTGGTATTTCATAGCTGCTGCAGAACAGTCCTTTATTTAAGCAAAGTGTAGTCTGGCCAATGGACCCACTTTTTCTACAAATACTGACATTTAGTTTTGGGTAGCAGAGACCTACCATAGGTTTATAGTCCTTTTCATTTTACCCTTTATTCTTCCCATCTACATTTAATAGTTAAGTATTTGAGCCACAGAGACCCCTCAACCCCTAAATTCATTGGCACGTAGGCACAACAAAATCAAGGCAAAATTGATGCTATCATTCAAACACACATCATCTTCAATTTACAGCTATTATAAATTCTGCTTCCCAGAAAGTATTCACTTTAGAAAGCATCTGTTCAAAATTGGGTTTGGATTGTTTTATATACTCTGTATTTCTAGAAATACAGCTCTTTGAAAAATGTTAATTAAATTGAAAAAAGGCTCTCTGAAGCACATGTACGCTAGGTACCTTTTAAGTCTAATCAGAGTGAAATTGCTCAAAGCAACATCCTTCCTATGTTGATGCAAGTGCTCAGCATCAGCAGATCCAGATCTGCACTCAGGCAGATGGAGCTCTGAAGACAAAGCTGCCTTCCAAATCCATTGTTTTTTGTCCCTTTAATAAATATTCACAGAGAGGAAAAATCTATTGAAATGAAATTAAATGGTTTCACAGGATTTTGTGTTTTTATCCCAGTAATAATTTGGCCTTTTTGCTGAGGCTTTATTATTCTCAAACATAATTCTATATGATTCCCATGCAGATGAAACACTAACACAGATGATAATTTAAAACTCTCCTTATTATTCCTCATAAGAACTTCAATAAATCATTATAGTGTTATCATTATTCCAACTTGTTTTGACAAGGCTACAACCTTCATGTTTCAAAATGAGTTAGGTCTGAATTTATCTAAGCCCAGGGTACTTTATGTGTTCTGAAAATGTCATGAAATTTTCACTGCCATATATCTTCATAGTGCTAATTTACCACCAGAACCATGTGTTTCTAATCTTAGATTACAGCTGTATAAAACACTCAAAATTTTGTTCATTAAAAGTATGCCTGTGGTTAGGTCAGCCTATCTATATTTATTTTAGGTATGAGGTAGAGTTTTTGTTCTTTTGCTAGGCATTTGGTAGAGACTGTGGAACACATAGGAATGGCACAGAGGAACTGAGAATAAAAGCAAATGTGAGTACAAGATATTGTTTTTGCCCATGAAAGGAAAGTTCATATTTTTATTCAGAAGATTGCATATACATTAAACATTTGCTCAGTCCCAAAATATAACTTCAATGTTGGCATGGAAAGAAAATGCCAAAGGTGATGCTTCAAAGTGTGCATTGCTTTTCATAAATATTCAGGGTTTTTGTTTTGGTTCTTTTCAGGAAGTTGGAGAAAAATACTGTCAAGGACACGATAGTAAAAGAGTATCCAAAAGACAAACATCTGGGAAAAAAGTGCATTTTGAACCTGTGAGCTTTTTGTTGTCTGTCCTACTCCTGCTCTCAAAGTGGTATGAAGTAGAGAGATGCCTGCATATACATTGTTATAGGCACAAACCTTATTTGGAGGGCATTCCAGTGCATTGTGTGTTAGGAGCAATGCCATGCAGTAATGTTAATTTATTTTTGGTGTTGTTGTTGAAGTTAAATAGATACATAAAACTTACATGAGTTGTTGGCATGCAAGTTATTGTTTCCTGGGGACTGCAGCTAGTCACTGAAACCATTTTGAAATGATGTCATTATTTTTTGTAATTGAATATGCATATTTTACATGTTGGAGGCTGAAACACACTTTTTTTTGGCAGGCTCTTTCAACAGATGCACATGCTGGGGCCCTATTCTAGGAGGTCTTACAGCATACATAAGTCAATATTTGTGCATAATTTATAAAACTGAGAAGTGGAACATGGCTTTTCCATCAAATTTACAAGATCATATTTCCCTCACTTTTTTTTGCTTAACAGGATGTTGAAGCCCCAAAGACATAAAAAGAAAAAAAATTACAATGTAGGATGAGAAACTAAACATTATTAGCTAATTCTAGTAGAAATTGACTTTTCTTTTTCTAAAGGAAAAGTACAAATGAAGAACAGAAACAAAGGGGAGTATTGAAAAACTTGTAATTAGTCTTTCAATCCATACTCTCAAGTCTCTGAATGTTTCTCTTTAATTAGCATGTCTTTCAATTTCTTTCAGGTTTTGATGAAAGAGATAAGCATAGGGAAATCTGTTCACAATATTAGTTAGAGTTGTCTGTGTACCTTGTAGTTTTTTTGTATTGCCTTTGTTCATTTCAACCAAAAGAAAGGGAAGACGCAATAAATGTTCTTGTGAGGAAAGCGAATTGCTGTGTCTCAGACACGATGATGTAGTCACTGAATTCAACACACCAATTTCTGCTACTGCCATGTTGATTAGAAATCCATTAAAAAAAGAGTCATGTGCTTAATATATCATCAGCCATTCTCTATACAGAGAAAATCTTAAACAGATACAGGGTCAACATTGATTAAATCTTTGACTTATTGCCAAATTATCAATGATGAAAATATACCATACAAAGCAAATAAAAGAGAATGAAGATCTCAGAGGATAGTGGTGTTTTAATTTATTTCCTATATTTTTATAAGACAATTAGAGTCATATGCTGCTGGTCAGAGAATCAGTGTATATTATAATGAATATCATCTCTATCTAGTAATTCAGGTATATCCAGTGAACACTTGGTGCAGAATAGTTTACAGATTCTTGAGTACCAGGTTAAGAGGTTTGGAACTATTATCGTAAAAGATAAACCTGAACAGTGATTGCTGTAATTAGAATATGTTTTATTAATGACTTTATGAGAAATCTTACCAATGGTGTCTTATCAGAACCATTCTGAAATATTAAAATCCAATAAACTCTTATAAGAATCTCTCATTTTAATGTATTTTAAAACATGTTTTCTTCCATTAGGTCAGTTTTTAAAGACAGGAATCAGACCAGTAGAGTTTCTGGCACAGCTCTGTGAATGTACGCACTCACAGATTTTACTGTGCTGGCTTCTTTTCTGCCTATGCTTTTTCTTTTTTTCCTGTTTTTTTGGCAAGCCTTCTCATTATAGGCAAAGAAAACATCCCATCACTGATTTTTTTTTTTTTTTTTTGTTACCTTACCATAGGATCTGAATATATGTTTCATCTCACACAGCTTCAAGGTTTATAAGAAAAGTTTAATGAAGCTTCTAGAATGTACTGGCTTATTTTGAACCATGATGACAGCATGTAATTGATTATTTACTAGTTAGAAAAGCAGGTTGAGGAGGAAAAATTAAAATCCAATCCTAATCTGCCATCAGATGCTCTCAGATGGCTTGAATTTGTTTCTTATCAAGGAACAATGACAGAATGATTATCAAGTTCTAGAATTTCTCATTCCAGGAAAAATATGAGTCAACATATTAGATACAGCTTTTTTGTTACAGAAATCTGACAATTGGATTATTAATTTATTTTTGGGGCAGTAAAATCATGCAGTAAGTGTTCTATATTTTATATATTTTTACTTTTTCTTTTGGAAACATGAAACACTAAAACACTGTATTTTTTAAAGATTAAAAAAAAAAGTCAATATTTACAGATTCAGAAGAGGTCTTTCTTAGATACTGCTTATATTACCACAAAATTTGTAATGAGGAAGTAGCTTTTCTTTGAAGTGAAAATACAATAAATCAATTTATTATTGCTACTATTGTCTAAAACTCTAAATATCAAACAATTTAGTGGTCAATTAAAACTATAAAATTGAAGTGAACCTAAGACTGCAAACTTGAATGGATATCCAGATCTTGGTACATGCAACCTAAGTTAATTGTTTAACTGTAAACTGAGAGAAAAAAATCTTAAATTTCAACATAGGTATACTTTTAGTATGGGGAATCATTTATATACATCTAGTTTTAGTTTAGCCTTCATTTTATACATTGTATAGGAAGAAATATTCATAGCAAAGATTTATTACTCCACAGATAACAAGTGAACAACAAGTACGACAATGTCCCACAAAGTTCTTGCTGTTGCATGCTGATAAAAGCTATCCTGGTGAAAAGCATGGGCTTCCAATTATAGTAACTGTTTTCAGTGACAGTTTAGATTCAGAAATGAGTTTTCTAAAGAATGTGAGAAAATCAGGTATAAGTCTTTAAGCTTTGGTCCCTCTTACAGAAAGGAAAGTATTTTAACATGAAGAAGTAGAGGGTTTTCCTAAAATACACTTGGTATTGTGCTGCTCTGTGTATTTTACTTATAGGTGAGCTGATGTACATAATGTCCCCAAATCACACTGCAAAAAATCTGTGAGTGTCAAGAATATAAACGAGCTGTAGTCACTATAGCCACCAGACTTCATTCCCATTAGTCAAAAGACTTCGTTTCAGGAAAGATATCTGGAGATGGGCACAAACAAATTGTTGTTTCAAATAATCCTATCTTGAAAAAGCTGAAAGAATAACTGGGAAAATAGACCAAGAATTACTACAGCTTTCACATTCCTGGCAACCTTTACTGGCATTCTACTGAAGACACCACTTTTAACATCTTGCTTTCATAAATTTCAAATAAAAAGATAATGATGTCAGAGATATGGTGTTAGATCTGGCATCGAAAATATAGTTTACATATACAGTGATAAACTCCTTTATATAATAGAAAGAAATAGCTCAGAGTTCAGTTTTATCAAGCATATCACAGTACAACTAGAATAATGAGTCTAAGGACAATTTCTCAGTATGCAGATGTGATTAAATTGGGTGGAACATCAAGTAATGAGGAGTAATAAATTAGGACTTGAATCACTGAAGAAATATGCCTGAGCTAATTTCTAGTAAATAGATTTTGACAAAGACAGATGTGTCGTAAGGTGCTAAAAGGAACAAACCTCGTCTGTGGGAATTAAATGGTGCAGAAGAAGTCTTCTCATTTCAGACAGATAATCCACATCTCTGCCAGTAGCCTGTGCAGTATACTTTACATATAAACAGCACTTTGTGTGTAAATGTTGTCCCACAGTAACATGACATGAAAAGACTGTGAAGCATCAAAACAAAGCCAATGGAAAGGGAAGAAGAAAGAAAAAAGTTGGAAAGAGTGGGGGAAATCCAGGCGTACAAAGTATTTCAAGTTATGTTGAAACCTTCAAAGCTGGATGCAAAGACAGATTGAAGAGAAAAATCCTGCTTTAATTGGAAGAGTCAATAGATGGAATACTCCATTCTTTTTTGTGTTTAAATCTGTTTTAGTCTTTGTAAGCTGAGTTCTGTTTTCTTTTTCAAGCTGAAAAACACAGCTGAAAATACAGCAGCTTTTTCTCTAATTTTCTCTTTTTCTCTGCACTTCTTTTATTGATAACTTAAGTCTCAACAGAAATAGATTTTGGAAGTTTAGTAAAGATAGGTCTTTCAAACTTTAGCAGCTTGCCTAACACTTAAACCAAAGTAGCCTAGAAAACCCATTGATATATACAGCCCGGACATACACACATGTATCACAGTACCAAATGGATTATGTGATTCTGTGTGCATTTGGTGACTGCTAGCCTAGATGCCCTTTTTATTCACTCCGGGCTTTTCAGTCACTCTAGAAGGCTTTTCTGTCCCTTTTTAATTACCCAGACTGTTTCTAACTGCAGTCCAAGTCTCTCTGTTTATTTACCACAGTCACCACCCTTGACCTGAATCCAACCCCAATTTAATAATTAGTTTTTATCTTCAGAGTGAGCTGTCTTAATCAGTTTCTCTATTTCATGTCTTCAGCCTGATGTCTGAGCAATAACCATGAACAAAATCAAATTTTAAATCTGTGACAATGCATTCTTTTCCTACACAGTACACGGAGAGGTAACCAGATTCAGAAAAGGAGAGCTATCATTTTGTCACATTCAATGTTTTCTTCATGGTTCTGAAACATACATTCCTGTATCCAGAAATGAAATTAAGTAACCAAGGCCTATCTACAATCCTAAAGTGGTCAATGTTCCTAATCCCCAAAATTATTGAAATGCAATGTAAGGCAGAAAAATTATATTTGTTTCCACATTATTCTTTTAATTTCTAGATACAGAAATGCATACATTACATCTACATATATTACAGTTACAGTTATCTATATATCTGTGCACTGAGAAAGCAAGCGTTAGTGCCTCAGTTTTCTTGACTATTGCAGCTGGCCATTGATGGAGTCAACTACAAACTGGATGTTTCTGAGATTTTCTATTTGCATCCATTCCTGCAATAAGTCTGATGATATATATGAAGATGACATACAATAAGTAGAAAAGAGCTGATCTTCATATCACCTATTGACCATAAAATGAGTGAGATGTCTCACGTAATAGAAGTTATGCTATCCTATTTATTCTTTCTATGCAGAATTAAAATGACAGTACTTTATGTTTCAGATTTCCAATGTTACAAAGTGGCTGCTGTATAGGAAGTAAAAGAGGGCACACAGAGCCTGCCTGTCTCATTTTCCTCTGTCTTTCAAAATAAACTAATCTAGAAGGTGACTAATTTCTGTTTTGTCTCTGTCTCTGAAGTATATCAGTTCCCAAGGGAGGGGGAAGAATCAGTACCATTTTCAAGAAAAAAAAACCTCACTGAAATATAGTTTATTATTTTAAAAATTATATTTTATATAATCATTGAAATTAAAGTTTGCTTGAACAAGCTGTAGCTTATGCAAAGTATATAATTAATGTCAATTAATTTTTACCTTTTTTCTTTTATATGTTCTCTGTATCCTTTATATATATATGGAGTTCTGCAGCTTATTATTGCATTTGTAGATAGTTTTCCCAGTACTTTTCTATGTCCTTTCCTAGGCAGGAAGAAAAAACAAATTCCAGAGCTCCAAGTCCCAGGGGCTACAAGGCTCCAGTGCTGTCTTGGTTCTTCCTGGGAACCAAGGCTAAGGACAACCCTTTGAGATACATTCTCTTGGACAAAGTAGAGCTAGTACCAGTTTGGGACTCCAGAGAAAGGGCTTGACCTGGGGGAAATTGCATCACCACTTGTCTTCCTAATTGGTGCTTTTTATCAATTATGCCAATTTTCTAAAACCTATAAAAATGTTTTCAGCCAGATGCGGGTGGGCTTTTGTGGACATTCTTCCATAACTGCCCCAGGAGCTCCAATAAAGAACCACTTTTATATTACCTCCTGTGTGAAAATAATCTCAATTTTCATTTTTAGATTGAAAAAAGGCATCACAATCACCAGATTTCATAGTAGTGCAATATTCTTAAACTGTATTGAACTAAACTAAATATAATTAATAAAGACAGGAAAACTTTAATTTCCAGGAGTAAAAACTCATTTGAAGTGAATATTATAAAATAGCCATGTATCTCCCCACTATCTTCATATTAATTAAATACTTCTTTTGGATTTCTGGCATGTCTCAGGAGGCCAAATACACTTCCAGAAATGCAGTGTGAAGCAAATATAACAAATCACATTCTGCTATGACTATGTATGCTCTTTCCATCAAGAAAAAAATGTAGATATTGGGTTCCAGCAGGGTTATTTTACTATCAGGCAAAAAAAAAATCTCCACTTAAGATGTAATTTAAAGCTGAACAAATAGCTCTTGAAAGCTATGACCCAAAAAAAAAAAAAAAAAAAAATTGCCACAGCTATTTTAAGGCTGTGCTAATAGTGGTACAGCTTTTGCCAAGTCTTTGTTTCCCTTTGTTTCTTTACCCACCATCTTGGTATCTCTTGGCTAACCTGATAACACTTAGACTGTTGAGACTGTCTTTTTGCTCCTTTACTTGTGTCTAGTTTGCTTCTTTGATGTATAGACGCATATTTCTAACAGTATTTATCATTAAAAACTTTTGTGTTTAACCACATGTAGTAGTATTTTCAAATTTCTCAGTCTTTTCTAATAAGCAAATGTATACAGTGAGGGAGCAGAAGACAACAAATAATTCAAAATCATATTTTTTGAGTCAGAAATTAGTGCCAGTGTCTCACCCTGTGTTGCCCTTCCTTGTTTATGTTTGGGGTTCAGATAAATTAGTGATGAGAGTGGGAGCCAAAGGAAGCCATAAGATCTCTTCATTAAGAATCCTTGTTTCCCTCCTCCAAATAAACAACATTTCCTCATTCTATAAGATCAAAGAAATTAGGTCCAAAGAGTTATGTTATAAGCCATTGAATAACTGAATTGATAAAGAGACACTGATTTCTGTCAGCCAAGGATACACAACCAAGGAGAGCTCATTAGCTGCAGAAAGGAAGGAAGTGATACAACTGGCCACACTCTGGTTACTTGAGTGCAGTGCTCTGGCTTTACCATACCCATGGCCACTGGGGATAATAATTCAGAAATTGTTTATAAACCTGAAGACAGCCATAGTGTTTAGTTAGAAGATTAAATGTATCTTCCCCTGCCATACCTTCATTTTCTGCCTCTAAGGCATCAGTTTTAAACCCCCTGACGAAAACACAGAAGTGCCTTCAAGCACCAATAGCTGCATTCTCTGTGATCCTTGTTTGAACTTCGTGGCTAACTACTCACTTAACACCTGACTAAATGAACACATCATTGGCTACTAGCTCTGAAACTTCCCTGTGTAACTTATGAAACAATTACTAATGTCAGTAACACAGGCAGATTGTCCTTTCCTTAAAATGGTATATGTGGGGAATAAAAAGGATTGAAAAACATAAGAATGGTGGAGAAAGAAAATATTAAGTTGGTTTTAGAATTGTTTTCACTCAAAGACCAACCTTTCACCTGAGAAATGTTAAAAAATATTCATTGTGGGAGAATTCACATATTTGTGTTTGCATTGGGTTATTTTCTTCTGCTGAAAAAGAAATTGAATTTTCTCAGAGTAGAAAACATGTTCTTAAAGACTTAACAGGCTTTTCCACAGACTGGGGTCTCCTTATAAAAGGGGAAAAGAAGTTTAGAAGATTTGGAGATTGTAAAACACCAGCTGGTGAAAGATTACATGTCCTTCAGGCCCTTGGATATATAATGCAGGGATCAGGCCCCGCTGCTAAAATAAGTTTTGCATTATATGTGTCTTGGTTAGTGTTTTGGAATCCTCCGACCAGAGACTTAATGGCACAAATCTACTCTTTGGAATCCTCCAACCAGAGACATAATGGAATAAATCTACTCTTTGCACTTCAGCTATGGGTTGTTGTTGTCTTGGTGTTACTTGCATATATTTAGTACACACACCGTAAGAATATATTATAATATAGCACAGATGTTCAAAGGTGTTTTCCAACTGAGATATCTCAGCATGTTGGTGTTTTTTACTTGTTATTGTTAATAGTAATTATCATCATCATCATCATCATTTCTATGGCAGCGCTATCACACAAATTCAAATAAGTTCTCTTTTCAGACATGTGTCTCTCCGGACATTTGAGGTAAGCATTTAATTAGTTCTGCTTCGCTGTCTATACAGAAAAGAGTCCAGTCCAAAGTAAATTCAAGGCCGTCCATCATTTAGTTCTAGTATTTGTCCACTTAAAAGCAGTGCAAAAGGTGTTTGGGCTCAGGTAGGAGTGGGTGAAGAGTTTATTTCATTTTGGAACATGGATCACATTTATTTTCCTCTTCAGATACTTGGCACAATACCAAGTTTTGTAGAGGTTTTTTAGGTTGAGGTTGTTTTACTTTTTGGTTGTTTTTGGTTTGGTTTCATGGGGTTTTTTCATAATAAATGTTGTTTTATTTTTGTAATAGCTGGAGGGTATGTAACATAATCTTGGAAAGACTACATCTACCGTCTTGCAAAACTGAAAATAAATCTCTGCTAAATTTATGAAGCTCTCCAAGGTGCTGGCATTGAATATTCAAGTAAATTTAGAAAGTTCTGAACCAAAAGACCTTTAAATGTACCTTCAAGAGGTACAGTCCTTGCTCCTAAATGCTGTTTTCTGACTATGCAAAAAATATTTCTCATGTTGCTCCCATGAGACTCCAGAAAAATGAAAAAATCCAAACCCAAAAATTAAAAAACAAAGCACAAAAACCCCTCATTATAGCATTCTTGTCCGTGAAGGTGTGAGAACCTGGAAAGATTGATGCCTTGAGATATTTTGGGGTCTGTGTGGAGAGGGGAAGGGGAAGGTTGGGCCTTGCTCTGGTGAAGTGATGCCCAGCTCTGCACTCCCCTTCTCTAGAGACTGCATCCCAACCTGGCAGTGGCTTCCAATCCCACATACACAGGAGCCCTAACTGAGCCTCAGAGTGGCCAAGCGACTGGAATCCCACCTGGGGGAAGGGCCCAGGGCATCCAAGGGGTATTTAAGGCTAAACATGTGGTGAGCATGTCTTGAACCCTCCTCCTCTTGGAATTTCTATCAGCTGAACACTGCTGGAATTCATGAACTGGTATCTATAAGTGTCTTTTTCTATATCTTTGCTGTCTTTTTCTCTTTCTTCCTCCTCTACTTCCCTCTTCTCTGATTTTTTTGAGTAATTTAAAATCTAGTGGTCTCAGAGTTTATTAAGTTGAATGGGATAAGTTAATGCTTTGAGAAGCATTTTATGTTTGTCTGTTGCACAAAATCTTTTGCCAAAGTTCTCTGATTTTCTAAATTTGCCAGTGAAGTCTATTTTTGTTATTTTGACCTCTTGAGAATATCTTTTCAATATTTCTCCAATGTATCTAACTTAGAGTACATGAACCACTGTAAGCCCTTTTAAAAGCCTTGTCAAGCAATTTTTTGGGGTCTCACAGAAGATAAAAACAATTTTACTACTTGATGATGTCAAGATGAGTAATAAGGGTGTTGCAAAACTGAGGACCATAGAATTTGCTAATAAGTGTACTTCCAGTGTATTTAATGTTGGCAATCAGAAGTATATTGTGCTGGGATCCTTCATAAGCACTGACATGTTTATTAATTTTGATTGACATAGATAAGAAAAATGGAATCACATTTATTACTATCTTCTTTTCAATGACAATTTTTCACTATCAAAGATTTCCAGGAACTTGGAAAATATTTTTTTAATACTGGTGACTCTAGGGAATTTCAAGGAATAGAGGCTTATGTTCTACTTTCTGATTTTTCTTTAATTTCCTATTTAATGCTAAAGTTTTTGCAATCTCTAGCACAGAAATCTGGAGTATTAATAGCCTAAAACTATTTTGGGTCTTAGTCAGTCCTTGTGGAGATAAGGTTCAGGCAAATTTTCTCCCCCCCACCTAAGCCTTAGTTTTATAATAAACCAGTAGAATAACAAGGTATTTGACCAAAACACTGACTCAGGATCTTCATGTTTGAAAACTCTTATATTAATAATTTTGTAAAATATGAATATAAAGGATTTGCAGTTAAAACATCAATTATTAAACAAGAAGTAATAAAATTAAAGATTTACTGAGGCCTTAGTACAAAGGGAGGGAAAGTGAAACATCTAAATCTTCAATGAAATCATGAACTTTTCCATAATTTGCAACCTAATGTTTCAACATATTAAGACACACAGCTCTCTATGTAAGACTTAGAGAATCATATTTTATCTCACCGCTGCTGAAGTTTACCTTCATAAGACTTGAGAAATTATGGCCCCTGGCTCACAAAAAAACCCTGGAAAACCTGAAGTTATACAACAGCTCAGAAGATGATTGATACCCATATGCCATTTCTGAGGTAACACTTTCTTTTTGTCTGCATGTGTAGAGTTCTCAGCAATCACAATATAGTGCAGTGCCATGCACTAAAATAGAGTTTTCCCACTGAATTCAATGAAACACCTATTTTGACTACAATTACAGCTTTTCTTGGATTTAACACTGATCTGTTCCAGCATGTCTGGAGTTCTCTCTTGTGAGACATGATTTTGTTCTGGATACATTGTACCGTCAGGACACACTGGAGGATGACATAAGAGCACCTGGCCCACTGAGGCCATCGGTGTGCAAAGTGCCATTGCTCTTATTGTAATTCTCTAAAGTGGCAGAGTTACTCTCCTGAGAAACACCAGAGGTAGAAACTCAAGAGACCCAAGCAGCCCAGTGTGCAACTGCCACTCCTAGAAAGAACTGTTATTGAGTATAGCTGTGGTAATCAGAAGCAGGTCATGGTTGCCACTGCTGTTACCAGCCCAGGATCTATACACTTTAATATCATGCCCACATCAGGGCAAAGACTAAACGATGCAGGTATGGAAAGCTTGTGTGTCTTATTCAAACTGCATTCTTCTGTCCTTCCAGACTACCAAGACACTCAGGCCAGAGTCAGTGAGGTGCCACCTGCCTACCCAGACTGAAAGACAGCTAGTGCTGTTGAGTAGACTGCATCCCTGGATCCTTCTGGCTCTGTCATAATACCCTTCCCTGGGGTTTCTATGCCTTCCTCTAAAAGCTCTCTGAAACCATCTCCTCCTTCTTTCCTCTCTGCCACATTAAGGTGGCTGGGTGTACCTACTATCACCACCACCTGCAACCTATGCTAAGCTGTGTGCTACACAGTAGCATGTGTGTGGTGTACACAGGTCAGGTCACAGTCAGTGTCAGAATCAGGTAAGCATGCCTAAAATTTGGTAAAAGAGAATACTTCTTGATGATGCCATATGTGCATGCTCAAATCGGGCACTTGAACCTAAAGTCCCTTCACTGGAGTAACTTCCAAATGTGAACAAGCCTATGAAAAATTTGTCTCCCCATTTAAAAACTACATGCACTAGCCATCCACAAACACACTACAGAACACACGAGGAACCACAAATTACTTATCCATGTTGATGTGAATAATTTGTATCTACTGCACTTAAAAGCTATTTCCTCAACTTACTTCTGCTAGATATCTTTAGGAACTAGTAAAAACCTGGACAGACTGAAGACATAAAATAGGATTTTAGTCTAAGGATGGAACTGAATGCTCCAGTACGAGTCCTTAAACAGCAGCAGGTGACCAATATTTTTGAGCTGAATACTATTTATTTTTCTTTTAAGTATTGCATAAGTTAAATTGAAATGACTGAACTGTGGAAAAGATTCTACGGTTACTTTTTTAAATTTTAATTATTTATTTTCTAATTTTTTAATGTTTACTTTCTTAATTGAATACTATATATAGGAAAATTTTATTCTGTGTATGTTATTTGTTGACCTGTCTGTCATTGAAAATTGTATATGGTTTCTGTAATGTTGATTGTTCACTTTTCCGTTGTTTCAGGAACTCAAAATAATTTTCTATACTTCTCTTCATTGTTTCCAATTACTTTACTGTAAGCTTTTGTCATTTTATATAGGTTTTGTGCAGTGAAGTACGAATGCTGATTTATCTGCAAGAGACACATGGAGGGAGAAGTCTCATCAGACACTTGGGAAGAAAGCACACATTTCACAAATGAACTGTTAATTTCTTTCCCATTTCGGCACCCATGTACTCAGGGACATTGGAGTAGCTGCGGTGAGGATGATGGATGTTCCAAACTGGTTGCCATTGAACTCCTGCAATTTTAAAAGGTCACAGAGTGAAGAAAATGAAAAACCTCTGTTTTGGCAAAGTTACCCTGGCATGACAATCAAATCAACAAATAGCTTTATGCTCGTATCTCACCCAAAATCCTAAAACCATTTCTAAAACACTTTTTTCATGATTTTCATAAGCCCGTTTTCTCTTTACCTCTTTAAAGTTTGGGTTTTTATAATTGTGCTTTCATTAATCTTGCATTCAAATTTTGATCTTAGCTTGTATTTATATATCTCTTATTTGTACATATCTTTCAACTATCCATGTAGCACAAGTATTCCCACACAGTCAAAAGATTCATTCTGTTTTTACCACGTTTTTTTCTGAACCAGTTCTGTACCTATGATCAAAGGAAAGATAATTCAATTAAGATTTTGCTTTTTTTCAGTTGTAGTTACCAGTAAATTCTTGTTTCTTTTCAACACTAATCTTTATTTTCTCCTAATTGTCAATCATATTTCTATGCACATGTTTAAAGAAAACAATATTTTCAGCTAATATATGAAGATTTTCTTCTCCTTACCTTTTTTTTTTTTTGATTATGTAATCACAGATCCATGAAGGTAATTATTTGCCTAACTCATGTTTAGGTCTGATTTGCTGATTAAAAAATTATCAGAATACATACCCCTGATGAACAAGATTCAGGTGCACAAATACCCTTACAAATTTTCAACAGTGAAACAGGAATATCCTCACTGTGGAAATTGTCCAGTTTATGTGGGACTATAAGAACTTTAGAGTGAGAATATAAGTTATCTAATAAGTGGTGACTCACGTGACCCAAGTTAGAGATCTAAAGTTACAAAGAATTAATTTTTTCCTTAGGTCCCAGTTATAACATTGTTATTTTTAATCCTTAATGAGTTGACCTGTTTCAAATCTCTTTGTTCCCCATATTTACACTGGCAGAACTCAAGAATCCTAGACCCCCCACCTTTGATATAGGTAATATTAATCAGCACATCCTTTATTCTTTGCCTTGCCTTACACACAGTAGAGCTTTTCTCCTCTTAATCATTATAATTTTGTTGGTTTGTCTCTTTCTAAGACCCTTAGAGTTAACTTTTGTTGAATAAGGGTGATGAGAACTTTGCAAAGTATTAAAATAAGTTTCACTCATATCCATTTCATGGGTTTAGTTCTTATATTTACTGGAAATCTTACAGATACTTGAGAGGATTGAACTTTCCATGGATGAAAAACCAAATATTTTGTTGTCATTATGCAGTCAACTAATATGTCTTGATTTTTTTAATTAAATGTAAATATCCAATATTTGTAATGAGTCTGGATCAGTTCAATTCATTGGAAGAGTATGTTGTGGACAAACATTGAAAAATTCTAAAGTAGGAGATGGTGATCTAAGCTCAGTACTCTCCACACAAATTGTAAGACATGATATGGGCATGGCAATAAGTGAAGAGAATAGATACCAAAAAACCTGAAACTAGCTGTTCTTATCACAAGAACTCTTGTGAGACGCTAAAGGAGACATAAATGCTAACAAGCTTTGTCTCCCATACTCTATGCTTGCCAGCTTGATTGCACTTTACCAAGGGAATTTGGGAAGAAACATTCTTCTGTGACCACTGCCATTCAGAATTAAACATTCATAAGGTGCAAAAAAATGGGAAGCAATTCCTTGAAGGCTTATGATTGAATATCATCAAAAAAAAGGGACAAGACCTGACTCACTACCGTCATGAGGGAGACGTAGAGACCACATCAGAATAGGAGTGGGAAAAGAGAAGTTTAATTTTCACTTTCATTTTATATAGATTTCCAGAAATGAGACATTGGAAGACTGAGGTTCAACCTCTTCAATTCCACTGGTCTGAGAAAGTGTCCATCAATTGTCCCTCCTACAGAAAAGAATGTAAACAATATAGATATTTACAGAAAGCATTGCTTTGTTTACATGAAAATGTGTGAGAAATTCTGACTCCAATTTAGAAGGGTGAAAACAAGGTGACAAAGACCTCTTCCCACTGTTTGAGACAAAATTAGGATAAGAATATTTCTCTTGCTTATTTTCACTAAACATCTGCTATGGGTAACTGTCAGTCTTGGGATGGATGAAAGTTTCATCTGACCTCATGTAGCAGCTGTGCACATGCTCTTTGTAAAGCAGGGACGCAGGCTTACCTCATGGCCCAGCAAGATACTTCATCAGTTCATTTCCTTCAGGTCCACTGAGCGGACTTAGACAGTACTCAGTTTCCATGGCACCTCATTTCACCAGTACCCAAATTAATCCTTATGATTCAGTGGAAAATTCAGCTCATACAAGCCCTTCCATCACATGTGGGTATCCAAAAAGTCAGTTAAGAGAAATTTGTTATTTAGTTTAAATGTTTTCAGATATACAAGAGAATAGTTTAGTACATGATAAATTATCATGTTTAGGCATACCATGATCATCAAATCACCATCAAATTCTTCTGATTTAACCTTTTCCCTACAGCTTTGCTAATCTTAAGGTTTATGCAATAAATGTTCAAGAGGTTTCACAGGAAGCTGTATTTTCTTCTCTGCTCCTTGTCTTGTGCATTCCTTTAGGGACTGAGAGGAAATAGGATAATCTCAGAAACAGCTTAAGGTAGATTCACCTCTGATTTTTTGAGACTTGGAGATGAGTAGATTTAATTACTGACTTTTTGTAATTGTTGAAAGGTTTTGCTAGTAGCGCATTTTACCAGCACAAAATTAGGTGTGCTGAGTCTTCAGAAATTCATATGAAACTTTGCAAAAGAAACTGTGTTTTCCTATTTCCAACCATTTTTGCAACTAGATCTCTACAAACCTGTATTGGCTTTCTGAAATAGAGTTTGTACCTGAAAGAGCTCAATCTTCCCAAGGTCAGATTGCTCTGCGAACTCTGATATGATTTATGCATCGTAACATAGATCAAAAGTGTGTCTGAAGAAGGACATAATTATATGAGACGAAATATAAAAAAATAATGAGGTCATTTCCTTTTCAGGTGTCTATATACAGGTCTTAATCCTTTCCAGGGAAAGGAGAATCAAAAACATGAGTGTCACAGGGTATTTCAGATCCAATTTTATGCCTTCTCCTCTTGATTCTGAAACAAGGTTTCAAAAATAAATTATTTAATTAATTAGTTTTGGACTATACTATACTGACCTTTTCTGTCTGAGAAATAATATGATATAAATTAAGCTGTGTCTACACAGGTAAATATAAATGTATAGTTATATGTCAGATGTAAATACAGACTGAGGAGGACATAGCATCTGGATGAGCACAATCTTGAATACAGTAATAATTGGTAAAAGATATGAAAATCTCAATCCTGTGTGACTAAATAAATTCATATCAAAGGATTTTGTTATTACAACTGAAAAATATACACTTTCCTTCATGACACTAAGACAGTTCTTAAAATCTTTTAAAATAAAGAGTAACTTTAAAGAGTAACTTTAAAATTATGGATTAAGAACACACTAAACATTTAAAGACAAGTCAAAGAAAAAGTCAGATGCAATTTATAGTAAGGCAAAAATAACTTTCTATTAAGAAAAAATTGAATTATTCTCAAATCTGAATAAAAGAAGAAGACATTAAATTATTCCATTGTGGACTTGGATAACAGAATTTAAAAACTTGAAATATTCCCTTACACCTGACTCAGTTACCAGCATACTTGCTCACTGTCTCCCCCCACCACACCAGGTTCCCTGGGTCTCCAGTTTCCAGATGCTCACCCAGAGAAGCTGAGCAGAATGTTGTACATATATACTTGGCAATTACCAGCATTTGAGTCCACGCATCTCTGGGACGTTTCCCTACTTCCCAGCTTTATTCTCCAGCCTCAATCTTAAGCTTCTACCTCTTGTCATTCCTTCCCTCTCTGCCCTTCCTTCTCCCTCCATTCTCACTCCCTCCTTATCCCCTAATATTTTCCCCAAGACCATATCTTCCTTTTGGGAATCTTGCTTCTGTGAAGCACCTCCCCTTTCCCAGACATCACATCCCCATTTTTCACAATCTAGACAGTCTAGGTAAGGAGGCATAACACATGACTGACCATCTCTCATAATTTATTTTTTTTTCAGTTCATAGGTTGAGAATGTTACACTTTTGTTTAGTCCAGGTGTTATAAAAATGTACAGCCAAACCACACCAGCTGCAGCTGCACTCTTCCCACAACTTACAGACAATTGTCTTCTGCCTGGTAGTATTCAAATTTGAGCCACATGTTTACCTACTTTCCTGCTGAAGTTGAACAGCTAGTGCTATCCAAATTAGAAGAAAGGGCTGGCAGGGTCAATAATATTTTATGTTGCAAGCATCTGCTATTCTACTATAACTGAATATGTGGCACACCTAAGACTTTTACAGTTAGAGAATAAATTAATCACATTAGATAGCATAAAATATATAGTCACAGAACATTAAACTCAAAAAAAAAAAAAGGTTCATTTCCTTACTTCACCCTCATGGAAAAAGAGCAAAACTATATATTCTCTTGAACTTTATCCAGGCATGTTTTCATATCATATGTCTGCAATTATGAGATTCCCCTTACTTTTCCTGTAAGATTTTTTTAATCTAGTATCTTGGAATACAACTCTGGCACTGATGATTTTTTTTTTTTTCACATAAATTCAGTTATTGACAGTTTATGTCACACAGTAATCAACTTCTTTAAGCTTGGTTGGTTTTGGCTGGTAAAATTTATGATATTGAAAACATAAAGGTCTTTTTTAAGCAGATGCTCATTTTGCAGTCAGGCACAACATAGATTATTAGAATTGTCCTTTATGGGCCAAAGAGTACAGCAATCTGTGAAAAAAATATAGCAGTGATCTAGTACACTGAAGAGACAAGAAACAATAGTGCATATTTTGTGCATAAATCACTCTTCAATGGACTGAAATCAAACACAAAAGTCTGACACAATAATTCTATTCCATCTGGTTAGTATTGTTGACTTTACATATTAGAAATCTCATAAAATATTAATCAATATAAAACAATCACCGCAAATATTTTCCAGTAAATCTTTCTTCCAAAGACCTTTAAATTCATGAAATTTTTCATTTTATCTCTTACTGGTATCAATTTAACATTTGACTATCTAAAAATCAGTTATCCAGAAGGAGACTCAGAATGCAAGCTAAATATAGGACAATAAAAAGGTAACTATCTACACAGAGAAAACAAAATGTAATTGCAGAGAAATTAGTCTGAACTTTTTACCCAAACTTCCACACTTTGGAAATTCAAAGCAGAATCTACCTTCAGGAGTCTATATGTAGTAAAAGAGGAAATTGGTTTTTTCACAATATATATGTGGTTAAGGAGAGAAGGAGAACTTTCTTCCGCCAGCCTTTTCCTTCTAGAGATGTGCACCTGTAATTTATGCTTCTCCAAAGCATTTCTTACTGATTAGACTATGAGAAATTGCCTGAACCAAGACTGAGATCCTGTTCATACACTGAAAAATGTACAACTATAAAAATAAGAAACGCACTAGGGAGACTGGCTGGGTATCCTTCTTTAGAATACAGAGCTGTTAAAGTGAGAGTATCATGCTGTCAGTGCAAGGTACTCTGCAGTGGTACAGAATGGACAAGGGAACATGGCTTTAAACTGCAAGAGGGTGGGTTTAAATTAGGTATTGGGAAGAAATTTTTCGCTGTGAGGGTGGTGAGGCACTGGCACAGGTTGCCCAGAGAAGCTGTGGATGTGCCATTCCTGGAAGTGTTCAAGACCAGGATGGATGGGGCTCTGAGCAACCTGGCCTAAAGGAAGGAGAGAGAGGTTCCACCAAAAAATCTATGCATTTTTCATTTCAGCATTGTTTTTTAAGAGCACTGAACATATTTATCTAATGCTATTTACTTTTTTCCTTGGTTTTTTTTTGTTTGTTTTTTTTTTGTTTGTTTTTTTTTTTTTTAATACTGCCCAATCTGTAAAGGAAAATAATTTAGAAATTATGAACTTGGCAAGAAAGGGGTTTTGTAATTTTTTTTCTAAAAGTACGTCATGTGTTGTATAGATGAGCCATCTTTTGGTACATTATCTAAAATGTGTGCTATCTTTTAATTCCTTCTCCAATGACTTATGCCATCTGCCTGGAGTTGTAAACATCACCTGGGATGGGAAAATAAGGAAGAAATCTGAAATCAAAGTATCAAAATATTAAGATCATAATATCAATATTAAAAGGTATAGGAAATTTTACAAGAAATCAACATAATTTATTAGGAATAAAGATATCCAGGTGATATCAGTAAACTAATTTAAGTAAAAATAAGATTCAATAAAGGAAAAAGAAATACTGAAAAACCTAGTAGAAGAATGAATGAAAAATCCAAATATGTGTTAATTTAGTATAGAGGCATTAAAATATATACATTATGGAAAAAGGGGTATAGCAAGTTATTTATTATGTATTTAAGACACTTAATTTAAGAAAAATAATACTGGAAAGGATTTATAGGTAAAAAAAAACAAGTTCTACTTGTTTTTTAAAAAAATTAGATCTTAAATCCAGGAAATTTACTTCAGAGAAATGTCCCCAAATCAATTTGAAATCTTTTGAGGAGTCATCATAACAACTAAACAAAGTTGACAGCCTGCATCTTAAACCTTTCTGGGACTTCAAAATACCTCATATGTTTGTAAAACAAGAACATATTGGCAAGGGCCTTCTTTTTGATCAAATATATCTATGCAATTTCTGTGCCACAGCAAATCACAGCTCATTATATCATATAACAGTATGTGTTGATGCAACCGCAGCAATAATTAAATTCATTCTTGGAACTTGTAGGACATATGGATTCTCCAGAAGGTTCAAACATTTTCTATTTAAAAAAGAACTTACTTTTAAAGAAAATTTGGAGCTTTTATAGAATGTTCAGACACAAAGGAGTTGCTCATATAGAGTCTGGTATAATGTACTTATTTTGTGCTCACATTTCTCATTTACTCTTTATCAGTTGAATTAAGCACCATCTATTGTGCCCGCTACTCACGATGCCTGGCATTTATCAATTCACTACACATTTACATACAGCTTTAAAACTTGATCTGGAAGACATGAGCAGTGACTCCCCATGGAGCAAAGAGTCAAGAACTCTCAGAAATACAACAGTAAGTGACAAATTAGATTGTTTAATTATAAACATGAGTGTAGGTTATTTGTAACTTCAGTAAATCATGAAATAGTGCCTAAGCCAGGTAGAATTTTAATTCATCCTTTCAAGGAAGAGCCCTGGCCTATAATTTATCATTATTGGGCACATAATGGAAAGATCAGGTGGTAAGGCTGAAGAGAGAACTCTCAGATGTTAATAAAAAGTCTTTTATTTCGCTTTGATATGAGAATTTTTGATGACAATATTTAGGACAGGCTGAACTTTTATACTAGTCCATAACATTATCATTGCTGTAAGGAATATAAAGATAAGTATATAGGAACTTGCTAAATAATTCTCAGAACCCTAAAGAGTGGAAGGCAAGATAACCATGAGATCTTTGGAAATGGAGATAGGGGTTAGTTTCCTTGAACATGCTTTAGTTTGGTGTGATGAACAGAAGAGCAGTCAGAATGGTTTTGGAACCAATTCTCATTTAATTTTGTGATTAAATGTATCTGGAGTCCAAATGTAATAATTCATTTAATGATAATTGTTTTATAAGCTTCCATATGATAAGTAGCTGAAGAAAAATCCTCATTGTATAGAGGGAAAAAAAAAGTGGTTATACATTCTGACAAAAAATTACATACAATTTATTATTCTCAAACATAGCATAAGGTGGGAAACAATTCAGAGAGCGTACACAGGTTCTTTTCATCTTTTTGTCAACTAGACTGCTCATGAATCAAAAAAACCACTCTGGCCAGAATTTATTTATTTTTTTTTTTCTCAAGACAGACTACTTCTGTCTTTTCATAAATATTCCAAAATTTGCAACATTTATCCCTGAAGTTTTAATGCTATTGATTTCTTTTAATTACATTTCAAACTGAAAAACTCCAGAAACTAAGCCTGCATGATATAGTAATGGTAGTAAGGATGGTCTCACCCTCCAAAAAAGCAGTCTAAAATTCACAGGAGTGACATTCTTACACTAAATATTGGAGACCTGGCCTTCATGTTATTATTTAGTTAAATGGTTAAAAAGTAGCTATCAGGCAGGGTAGAAAAAAATAAATAAACCAATGATATACACTTAGTGCATCTTACAAGGTTAAGTAAAGGAGTGGTCTGTATCCATCACAAATGACATTATAAATCTTTGTTCCTTGCAAGGCAGTGACATGAAAAATTAGACTGAGCAAGCCAGAGATGCACTATTTGTAAGCCTCAAAGGAAAGGTTAATGCAAGTTAAATATTGACATGTCAGCAATAAGGATTATAGCAATTATAAATTTGCACTAATGCCAACAGTTGTTTAATTATTATGAGACACTGACAGGTCAGTTTGGAAGACTGACAGCTGAAGGCATTTGCCTTATAGGAATTATTCAAGATCTTTGGAAAAGGCTCTGATCTCAGTTACACCAGTTCAATTCTACACATAAATCTCCTAGAGTCAGGAGAGCTAATTTATATTTCCAGTGTCAAGAGCAGAATCTTCTGTGTCACATATTATATTCCTTTTACCTAGATCAGGGAAGTGAATAATTAGTTATGCTGTAAACACACATCTCTCTTCTTTCCTTCAAGTCTCTCTTTTAAGAACTGCGCTAGAACATAAGTAAATACTGCTGGTTTCTGCCTGACAAATAGGTGGGGAGGAAGTAAGGAATGTGGATTTCTACTTTACATGGGAATGCTTTCCTTAGTCTTGCTAATAATCATAAATATTGAACTTTTGGGATGTGCACAGAAAGGATTAATACCTAGATTGAAGGAGAATTTCACTCTTTTTTAAGTAAAAACCCCCAGTGATTAAAACAGAGTAGTATTTCTGGAGTACTGGGGAAATAGTAGATTGAATTTTTCTGTTGAAATAGATCTGATTAAATTATTTATCTGGGAAAGTTAATTCAATGGCTGCCATTTTGCTACACTTACATTGTTCACTAAGCAATCTTGACATCTAAAAGCACACTGAAATTATGGAAGTAGATGCCTGCAAATGATCAACACAAAGCCCATGAATCAATTAAATTCTAATTAAACATTAGCAAACTGAATGAATGAACAGGATTTAACTTATGGAGAGGTCTTATCTTAGTCCCTTCACACACTGGTGCGTTTTTAAAAGACTCCTTAAAATAAAAAGTTGTGGCAATCATATCTTTTCTCCCTGAAGTTGTATGAAAAATAAACCAAACAAACAACTTAGTGATTTTAATGGGAGAAGATTAAAGCAAGTCTTGTCACTTTTGAACTTTTGAGATCATTCATTTTCTATTTTCAGTATCTAAGTAAATCAAAACTCATCCAAAGCCCCATGGAATTCCTCATAAAGCTGCCTTTTTTTGACAGATCTTTCTGTGGTTTGGGGAAATTACTAATCTGTTTACCTACAGTACGATATGTTTAATTTTGGATACAGGAAATACGTTGACATTCAACATTGTCTTAAATATTTTACTTCAGCTGTGTCAGACTATTTGAAGGAGGTGGTGGCTGTGTCTTAGCTGGTAAAAAGAATGACATTTCAGTTCTCAATAACCATTTTTGTTTCTAATCCCCCAGTTAAAGTTATATAGAAAATTACAACGGATTGAGTTTGCGGGGTTTTTTTGTTTGGTTGGTTGATCGGGTTTTTTAACTGAACATTATAAAATTTATGGAAAATTACTACGTGAGGCTTCTATATACTTCTATTTCTATGTTTCCTGTTTTCTTACCCTCAGTCTTATGCATTCACTAGTGTCATGGAAACAAAGTTTTAACCTTCTATATCGTTCACTACATCTCTAGTTGAATTCTAATCATCAAGTTTAATTCAAATGTTAAATTTAATTTCTGGTAAGATGGAAGACATAAGCTCAGTATTACATGATTAAACTGGAAAATATCTAATTTTCAGCAAGAATTGTTGGCATTCTTCTTTCTCCATGGAAAATATGATTTTTCACTTAAAAGAGAGAAATTTAAAAGTAGCTTCCAAGACATTTCACATTCAAAAATATTTCATGTTGACATTTTACAATTACAAAATAAAACCCACAACAGCACAAGGACCTCTGAACTTCAGATTTAGGCCAAACTTCTGGTTAAGTGTCCCTGCAAGGCACTGCACGTGTTTTTTATTGTGAGGAAGCAAGTTTACATCAAGCTCATAAAAGAAGATTATTGTTCCCTTCCCTGAACAAAAGCAGAATGAATGGTGGCAGCCAGTGGATTCTTTAAAAAAATGCACTGCTACTCTTGATGTAGACATATTCTGCAGTGTCATTCCATTATGTTCTTCACAATAAATGAAGATATTAACTGAGATTTCTTTATGGTAATATAATGTGCCAGCAATACCACCCTGATGCAACTCCAGAGAAAACCAAGGACATGATTGAGTCAGGGTCTTTTACCCAGTCCTTTCTTGAGCTCTGGAGAAGAAACACTGGTGACCCTACACTGCAATAGTTAGATTATTTTAAAATCTTTCAGTGATCAAAATGTAACCAGGCTTTTGTATTGTCATAAAAGTTTCAGTGTTAGTAATTTGCCTAATGTTTGCAAGTATGTTGACAGAATGAAGTCAGAGCCCTCTTCTATCAGATCAAAAGTAAATTAATCAGATGTCTCCGCCAGTTTTCTCCTGCATCAAAATTAATATCATAATTTGATTTAAAACAAATATATTAATAAGTATATTTTCAATTAAATGGAGCAGACTGTATTTCTATTATGCTTTCTTAATTTGAGTATATCAACCCAATTTGTACAGAAAACTAAAGACACTTCTCCAGTTTGAGAAGTTCTAAGGGAACTATGGAACACACTTCAAGGACACAAACTTTTAGAAGATTGACCAATCTCAATTATGTTTTTAATTCCTGAGTATGTTCATAGGAAAAAAAGTCATAACGAGATCCAAGGGGTTTGGCAACTGAGTGTTTCAGCACCTGGCACTGTACATGGTCTGCATCACAAGCAGGCAGAGAAGTAGGACTCTGCATTTTTTATGTACTGTAGATGTGTGTGTGTGTATATATATATAGTGTGTATATATGTGTGTGTGTATATATATAATATATATAAAAAACTGTAGCAGTAAATGCCACTATGAACTTTCCAGGGCACAGAAGAAATTTCACTGATTTCCACTTCAGAAAGAAATGCAAACAAAAACTGATTAAAGCAAAAAATTTTGTTTGTTTTTGATGTAAGAGCCATTAATTTCAAGCAACCATAAGCACTTTTTTTTTCTTCCAGTCTTCACTTGGTTCCCCAGGTTCCAAATATTTTTTTGCTTGTTAAAAGAGCAAGTAGACCTCTTATTTAGTAGTTATAAGAGTAACACCACTTTCCAAATCTATTTGACCTAAAAACAAAACAAAATTGTTGCTCTCTTTGTGGTTTTATTGCCAAGAACATTTTTTCTTTTTCAGAAGGCTATAAAATTTTAAAAACTGCTAAAAAAATTTTTAAATTTATGTATTTATTTCAATAAAGAAAATTGGCTCCAAAAGGACAAGACATATTCCTTGAGATATTTTTTTTCCTCCAGAAAGAAATGCTCTACAGAAAGCTAGGAATTGCTAGGCTGGTTCAGAATTATCATGTCTTTAATCATGCATGCTTTCTGAAACTGAGTCCAACACCAGTTTGCAGATGTCATCTTATCTACCCCACTGCTATTTTCCTAAGCAGATTGAATCTTCTCCTTTTCACTGGTTGTGTCTCAGAGTCAGGATGACAAGAAACTCCCAAGAATCATTCCTGAATTGATGCATTACACATGTAATGTGAATAGGAAATTCAAATAATCCACTCTACTGTGGATTAATTAGTATTGTTTTAATTCTGTTTGACATTACTAGTCACATGATCCTCTAATATTTTCCTGTGGCTTTCTCTCATGAAATAATTTCTGAATTTCAAAGCTACATTGTGAATATTCACTGAATATTTACAAATATATTAACACTGGACTTTTCATGGAGACTTGACACTGTACTATCAATCTGTTGTCTCACAACTGACCATTTACCATCTGGATTTTTAACTCTTGCCATTTGTGTCAGAGTTCTGAGTAAAGGCTTGTTTCAATACACAATTATTACTATAAAATAATGTTCAAAGGATTCCAATCACTCTCAAACTTGTTAGATCTGATATCCTGGAAGTGGCATCCAGCTTCAAAAAGCCAAAATTGTTAAGCACAAACTTATTAAACTGACTTGGGAAAGAAAAAAGTTTTTAATTCCAGCCAGTTTTACAGCTTTATTGGGAAAGCTGTAAGAAGAAAGCTGAAGAAAGAAAGAAAGAAAAAAGAAGGAAAAAAAAAAAAAAAAGAGGAATGTATCTTTTGTGGTACGGAATGAGGTTAGAAAATCATTTAACTTCTAAGCCATTGCCTTAACTTCTTTCAGTGTTTCCTCAGTCACACTTAAATATATGAAAAAATGCCCTGAACAATTTGGTCTGACATTTATTGTGCAGTTAGGATAATTGTTATGCACATGGCACTGAAATGATGAATAGAGCAGTTTTATTATAATTTACAACTTTGAACACAGCAGAGTTTAGTAATGTCAAAGATAAGAGCTGAGCCTGACAGGTAGCTGAAATCAATGAAAGGAATAGACAAATCATGAGGTGAAACAGCTTTTCAAGCTTTTCATGTCCCTTTATGTGTGAAACTCACTCTCACACATATTATGGGTTTGCAAATTACACAACCCATAATATTTCTGGGATCACTGTAGAAAAATGGGTAATGAGAGGAAGAGAACAGAGTGAGCAAATTTTCACCTTTATTGCATGACATAAAGACTTTAGAGAAGTCAGGGAAAGGATTCTGCATACTTTTCTGCTTTCTCTCTAGCCAGAAAAGGCTAGAGAGAAAATATTTTAAAAACGATACTATATATATATATATACAAATATTTTTAAAATTTATAAATATTAAATTGCTATTATTACTGTTTTCCCTGAGGGCAAGGATTACCAGAAAGTTATTCTTACCACAATGGTGCTTATGCAAAACCATCTTTCAGCATTATTTCATTAGAGTTCCCACCAACACATAGTGGATGGTGATGTCTAAAGGTTTTTATATTTTCATATGTTTGAAACTTTGTAGACTGTTAATACACAGTTATAACTTCTAGTACATATTTTTCCCTCTCCCATAATTTAAAAAATCCTTACTAATAAATTCTTGAAATTCTGTTTAGTCTTGCCATTAGTCTAGCAAGGACACTTTGATTTGCACCATATATCATAGACACAAGAAAGTGTAGGGCTAAAAGACTGGGGTGGAGTGGGCTTTCCCCCAGGGGCAGAACCTGGGGGAAAATTGCCTAACCAACTGCTCTTCTAATTGGACAATATTTGATAAATACACTAATCAAGTAACCTTATAAAATTTTAGAACTATTGTGTCATGTGTGCATGTTGCCATATTGTGCACCTTGAAGGTTTTCAATTAATGATTTGCTTGGATATTACCGTTCTGAAGATGTTTGGAAAAGTTTTGTGTTTTATTCCAGGCAACAGAGAACAGGTATTGCCACCACCCAGTTATTAAGTGAACATTTTTTTCTTTATTCCCCTATTCATTCCTATCTGTTGGCTTTCACTGGTCAGATGCTGTGTTTGTGTAGAGAGTTTTATTGCATGAGTATTTGAACATCTGGATCACCAAAAGGTCTGGGAGGAGCATTTATTATCTCTTTGATATTTCTTCTCCATTTATCCTCAACAAAATGGGATTCAGTTTGAATGTCTATAATTCCTACACACTACCGTAATACTGATGATCACTGTTATAATCTACAATTAAACTAGCAATAAAATTATGTTTGCTGAAAAATATATATTTCCCATTAATTTATGTTAGCATGAATTGATCTCCTTTATGGCCCTAACAGTGAAAACATGTCCAACTTTTTATAAAAGATAAATGCTCTAGGCTTCTAAATATCACACTCCTCATACTTGCATTTCTGAGTATTGGCACATTATGAACTGTCCTTCAGTCTTCTGGATTTTTTTCTGCAATCCCTGAGATTTATTACAAATCAACACTATCAAGCCAGAGATGTCATCAACCAGCTCCTTTTTGTGCAACTCTCCAAGCTTGATGATTTCAAATGCTTATTACCTCCAGATGTTACTTAAAATCTTTTCTGAGTTATAAATAGGCAACATACATCCACTTAAACAATAGACATATTAATTCTTTCCAAATGTAGGAGAGTTGCTAAACTCTTTGGCTTTCGTGTTTCTTAAAACATCTTAATCTTCTCCATGTAGTGAATAACCTCTTTTTCCTAAGGCTTCTATTGCTCTAATGAACTTAATATATATTATTTTATAGATATTTTAGCAAAAAATATTTCACTGTAAATATTCTACTCTTGAAATATCTATTTTTATTAGTTGGAAAATGATTCTGCTTTTAACATTTTTATGTATTGAGTTTACCTTTTGACATCTGCTTTAATTTCACTACCATATTATTATTAGGCAAGCAGCCAATTTGACCCCTCTGTCATTTTCAGAATCATATTTTTCATTAAATATGCTTTGTTAAGCATCCTTAATTTTATCCACATGGTCTTTTTTGTTCTGACTGCTGACAAAATTCTTATGGAGAATTCATTTTCTTTTCTGATTAGACACTAGTAGGGCAGTAGATACTAATGGGTTAAAATCTCTAAAGAAGAATAACACATTATTTAAATAAATTTAGAAGGGAAATGATTGACATGATATATAAAGGAAAGTCACAGAGATGTGAAGGAAGGCAGTATCACCTGTCAATCTTGACAATTATAATTCCCTAGTCTAAGTCAAACCTCATATATTATTTGAATAAATTCTTTTCTGTATGGATATCTTAAATTTTTTCTGCCCAAGGCTAATGATTCAATAAGGGCTGGAACTGGTCCATCTCTAGCATTCTGATGCTGCTACTCCACACTAGACTGTAAACTTCTGAGTTTTACAGCATGGGGTGAAAAGCAACACATTCTATGCGGCATAATTATCAAAATTAAATGGAGTGGCTGTAGTGATTACATGGTCTCCAAACTGTTCAAAACTTAAAATGATCTGTTGCAGAGGATCTGTATTTTGCTTTGATATCCTTAATCTATTTTCCTGATTCTTAAAAGGCAGAAAGTATGCTGTTCCTAAAGACTCATGTGTGCATAATCATAAAGATCCGCTGAAGCACTTCTGCAAGATTTCTAATTTGTAAGTTACTGACTCATTCCAGCAGATATTTCTGAGGATATTTAGTTTACAGTACGTAAATAAACACTAAGGCTAATGGGCCCCATTGCTAGTTCTATTCATGGTTTACATGTTGAAACATACGTAATGTAGTAATTTGTCTTAAAGGAATTATTACTGCTAACAGTTTGCCTTTCTATTAGCCTTTCACACACAAGCATTTGGTAATAACTCCTTCCAAAATCTGACTGGCTAGGACATGCCTTTCAGACAGATGCAGCCTCAGAAATACATCAATTTGTCTTCTCTTGGCTAGAAACATGACAAAAATGTACATGGGAGTAAATCTGGAAATACGCCACAAAATGTACCTGAAAATTCAAAAGGGTGTAGGTGTTTAACCTGAAAATCAAATACCTCAGCTGCAACAAGCATGTTAATTCTTTCTATAGATTTTCAGAGTGCTGCCTTAGACTCATCTTTCTAAGAAAGTTGGTGGTGATAGGATTGCCCAGAGTGAGAGAAATAATGGACAGCTCTACTTATTAAGCAAAGTGAAGTGGTTTTTTTGATCAGGATGGAAAGAATCTTCTCCAGTCTGATTCAAGAAGCCAAGAATTCACACAGTGTCTAAACCACATTTCAAACCCATTTTTTACAAAATATGAGGTATGTCCAAAAACAAAGTTGCAAAATATTGCAAGCATTGAAGAAGTAAAACAAAAAGGATGACTTAAAATACATTATTTTTACAGTGTTTAATTCTAATTATCTGACAGTGTCAGATTCTGTTCAGATTTGGCAATGGAAATATCACAATAGCAAAATAGGCAAATGTTATACATGACTTGATGGTCTACATCCCTCTTTTAAAATCTCTAATAGTAATTCATTCACGTTTTTACAAAAATCAATCTGTCCTAACAGAGAAAACTCTGGTTTTAAATTAATTCAGTTAGTTCAAAAATAAAAGTGTAAAGCATTACCAAGACTATTTCAGATAAGTAATCCACTTCTGATCCTGGATATTAGCTGGGGGGAAAAAAAAAAATCATTCCTGCTAGCATCATTAGGAAACTAAAATATTAATTTAGGCCCTCTTCATAGTGCAAATCCAAAGTCTGCGATGAGTCTTAGTTTTTGAACAGATAATACATACAAAATAGGAAGCTGAAAAGTTCCCTATGGAGTGCATAAATAAACCTTTAATAACCTGTAAGCTAATAAATTATTAGAGTAATTTGCTGTGCTTTGAATGGACTCTCCCTAAGGCCAGCAATGAAAGGGTTCTGAGATGTTCTTTCCAAGATGCTCCCTCCCAAAACACAGATGCCTGTGGAAAGGCTCAGGGACACCAACAGACCAGCCTACAAACCAGAAACTGCTGTCAGGTGCACAGTTTGCACAACCAGATTTGTAATGCAGCTCCCAGTTCCTTGGCTGATGTCAATCAAGGCAGCCCTGCAGATGTTTATGGGGAGCTTATCCTGTAAGCAGTGCCCAAGCACTGATAGTGATTTTTAGCAGTGGTACCAGAGCTAAACTGTGTTTCAGGAATTCTAGATTTTCAGGGTGGCTTAACATTTTAGTTTGAGAAGGAAAGTTTTGCCTCAAAATAACTTCTTTTCTAGTGATAAATACATTGTTATTCTGAGATTTGTATTTTATGTGTTAGTACAGAAGCTTATTCAGACCTTTTCTTCTCTGCAAATGAATTTTGAGACTCTAAGTTAATATCATTATGCCAATCAACACAGAGAACAACGTCTTCTCTCAGTTGCACTTGTCCATACCTCAGCTGAGGTCTCCATACCGTCCATGGATTAGTGTTACCTCGAGCCTGAGATGGTGCTGAGAGGCAAAGATGAGAAACCCGCTCCTTGAACTCCGTCCACCACTGCAGTTGATCTGGAGAGGAAGGTGTGTATGTTTCCTCCATGAAATCTTTACCATAGTACAGAGTATGGGCTTTAAAATAAAAATAACACCCAAATCTTTCAGACAAGTTCCTTATTGAAAAACTTGGCAACACAAATTAGTGCAATAGCATACGAACAGATGTAAACACACATTTAGAAATGTGCAGTGAAATGCAATTTTCACTATAATATACCTGTTCATATGAAAAGTTGTCTATTTTAAATATGTCTGGATAATGCTTTACTGTTTTAATTTCAGATCTATTTTAGTATCTGAAACATAATCTTAGCCATTTCTTTTAATTTTGAAAATGCTAGTGAGGCTTTTTAAAGAGGATAACTAATACCATTTTGCTTTTAACAAAGTGAGAATCTAAGAGATTATATATTTCATCCATTTTTTATAAGATAACTTTAATTTTCTTTGTAGAACACCTTTTGACTAGGTTGAATGTACATGGAAACTTCATTATCCTACAATGAAAACATTTTTCTTTTTATGGGAATTCAGTGGTTCTTCTATTTCCCCAATGGGATTTGAATTAGTTTAGCAAAATCTAGTTTACTCATAACAGCTGCAGCTTGCACCTGTGCAGTATTTCAGAAAATCATTAGGAATTGTATATTACTTTTTCATTGCTATGTTTTGGGGGACCCAAATGGGTAGAAAGTGGTTACAGAAACCTAATGAAAAAGAAACTAATGCAATATCAGTTTGAAGAGGTACTTATTTTTTGAGGTATGTAACTAAATGTACAAAAGAATCAAGTTTAAGGAACAAATTTGTGGTATTTTCACACCATTTTCAAAACTGAAACAGCAGCTAAGCTAGATATACAATGTTTGATGCTCCTAATTTCTTTCAAAGTGAAGTTTCAACCGTTCTTGATAGTTTTTTTCCTTTTTAGAATCATTGACAAAGTCTCCATTCCAGATTTTAAAGGTATGAACATAGAGAAGCCTGATGTGTGGTGAATCAGTCAGTGGGTGAATTAAATTCTCTTTATGCTATGGATATCAGCCCTCAGGGAACCTGACAAGGGAGAGTCCTATGAGGAATTCAGAGCGTACTCTTGTCAGGTGTTGATCTTCCCAACCTAGACTGAAGCCATAGTGAGCTACAAGTACCCACTGAACTCAGGGAAGGGCGTTGTGTTGTATCCAACCCTGCTCTGGGAGAGGAGGGCTGCCTTAGCACAAACCACACCAGCCCAGAAAGCACGGGGTGCACGTTGTGGCAAATGGAAGGGGACAAGAAACACAGAAAGCCACAAAGCACACCCCAGACACATCCATATTTTTCTCCTCTCTAATATGTTTTGCTAACTGACAATGTCAGGTGGCACAAGCCTTGCCATGGAAATCCAATCCTTTCCCTCAATTCCCAGTATCCCTTTTGGTGACAAAAACATGAGTCAATGAACAAAACTTCTAACAGTATTCTTGTAACATGATTTGTAGCATTTTAGCATTTACTCAAGATAAAAAATAAAAATAAATAAAATGTATGTACTTCTTCCCATTTCTTAGGGAGATATGTGGCAAGCTGCCTTACAAATAAACAAAAGTGCTTTCCATTTTCAAAGAAAAAAAAAAAGAAAGAAAGAAAATGGACAGAATGGTTCCCTATTAAATGCAAATAGAGTAACAATCTTATTTTAGGTTTTCAAATGGCTATAAAGAAATCACTTAAAATAAAACATAAAAAGAATGAATGCTATTAAAGACTGTCACCAGGCTTGACAAGTTAATGAGGGTTAGATTATGAGAGTATTATTGTTTTAGCAGAGTATTATATTCCACTCAGATTCTCCTCCTGACTTCATAGACAAAACTTGCTCAGAAATCTGTGCCAACTATTGCATTAGGTTAATGGGACCCTGACACGCAAAACAAGGCAATATAGTCCTGTTGACCTACCACATGGGAAAGGAGTACTGTAACTACAAATTCAGAAGGCACGCTAGATAGTTTTACTTTTTTTTTTTTTTTTTAATGTGAGAATGAGGTAAAGTGATTAAAAATCTCTTATACAATGAATACCAATTAATAAATTGTTATACTCCAGGAATATACATCATTGTTCCTAAGTGAAATAGGCTTCACCTCCTGTCCCCACTTCTAATTTTCTCTTATCTTTAGAAGAGGCAGAATATTCCCATAAAACCCAACAGCTGAGAAAATCTCATAAAGACACTGTTTTCACTGCTTTACTTCCTTGAGGATCTGAAAATGTGTACCTCTGGGTTTTTTTCTTACCTTAAAAGACAAACATAATGTTTTTGAGCCCAGGCATGTGAAAAGCACTTCTATAGCCCTCTAATTTCATTAAGGTCTGGACAAAACAACCACAATTACTCGAGCTTTTGTTCAAAACCACAGCTGTGGCATTGTTGCAATTTCATTTCATATAATCATTCCGTGGCTAATGCATTCCTCTTGAATGCAGTAATTTACATTGAAATGTTTTCAGCCTGACAGGGTTTATAGCCACAATCTGAATTCCAGGAACTGAAAATCTGAGCTGTCTAGTCCAAGCCCCACAGAATAGGCTTAGCAAGTAATTCAGAATTAGGTATGTAGAAGGTATGTAAGACATCCAGGGAAGTGGTACCTGACACCAGAGGACAGCATTGCTAGCCATGTTCCTGTGGCAGGGATGGGCTGTACTGGGCATGCAGATGAGTTAAATCGGCAATTCACTAAATCAATTGCTATCTCAGCTCTCCTTCTGCAGCTGTGGTGCATTCAGATCTCTCTTTGGTTATGCTATCCATGTCCTATCTAGCTCAGGTTTTTAATCCCTTCTTGGACTTAGATTCAGCTGAAGAGTTTCATTCCAATATCTTTTTTGATTATTTAGGAAAAGATTATAATACAGTCAAACCCACTCCCACCTCCCTCATTTCCCCTCAAAAGAATGGTTGCAGGATCTGTCTTTACACATCCTGCTTAGGCTTTGCTATGATTCATTGGCCCAGAAAGGGAGGATTACTCCCCTGCACTGTCATTATGTCATTTTCGCAGAAGAGGAAGATGGCTTTAAGAATTTTTTTCTGTATATTATCATGTTTTTGTTTTGATTGTCACCTGTGTCTGGGGTTATTGTTAGTGGGATGTTCTGGGTTTTTTCTTTTACTGGCTGCTCATAGCCTCTGTCTTTCTATGCCTTCCCCATATGGCTGCTTTTCTGCATAACTAAGTTCTGATACAGTTCATACACTTCAGTTTGGGCTTTATCTGATTTAACCCCTTAATCATTAACCATCCCTTCCTCTCTTTGGCACAAAGGTTGTTTTAGTTCTGTCTTGACTTCTGCACCTATTTGGAAAGCTCAACCCTACCCTCTTTTTTTTTGGTTACACTCCTTGTCTCTCCCTCAGACACAAATGTACCTTTGTTCTCTTGTCATAGTTGAAATCAAGGGACTTCAGCCAATTTCTGCAATCCTTAATCAATGACTCACAGGTCACTTGATTAAGGAATGTGAACTTAGGATCTATAAAGTGCAACAGTACCCATCTAGCTTCTCTAGAAAAGGTTACACTATTCTTACTCCAGTTTCTTTTACAATATTTTTTACTGTGTTTTATTTCTTATATTCACAGGATAATAACTAATCTCTGGGGAAAAAATAGTTTTATGAATGTATAAATACTAAAATAGATTAGAGAGAGAGAAAAAAAGGGGGTTAGAATTGTAGAAAAAAAAACTTTGGTAAGTGAGTATCATATAACTTTTCAGGCAAAGACAATTATTAATGGAAAAAAATGAAATACACTGAACAAAGATTTATGAATTGAACTGTATGTGTGGCAAAATGAATTTCACCTGCTATTGTGGGAGAGTTTGGACTTTCAAGCTGTGTCTGGGCAAAGAGCCATTTTGAAAGGCTTTTAAATCATGTCAACAGAATGCAAATTAAGCAAAATGTGAAGTACTGGTATACTAGGTACAGAGAATGTTTAAGCTTCATGCAACATTCCATTTTATCACAACACTGTAATATTTTTCACTTAACCATAGTATTTCAGAATGATAACAGAAGTGCATGTGAACTTTTACAATAAACTGTAGGGTGATCAGCTTTGCCTTGAAAGCAGCATTTGTTTAATCAGCCTGCACTGACATTTTGTGAAAGACTCTTGTGCCACAGTGTCCCGAGAGTGTGGTCTCTCTGGATTTTATTCTTGTTTGATCATTGCTCAAATGTGCCCCCCACCCCATTACTCCTTAAGCTATGCTCTGTGTTTTTTAACTGATGGTATTTAAGCTGACATAGCAGCTGAAATGACAGGCAAACAAAGCCACAGAAGCCCCTCTGCTTACAGCCAGCCTCATCCTTGACAGTTGCCCTTGTCCTGCTAATTTTGACTGTCATGCCAATTGGATTTGAGAACCAAAGCACAGATGAAATCAGTAATACAGAAATACTGTTCACATTTTATGTCCACACTCCTGTTTACCAGGAGAAAAGGTAGAAAGAAATTCATATTGTCGTGGCAGGTTTGAGGATATGGAGGTCATTTTAACAGTAGATGTATTCACATGGAAAGAATAACATAAATTTTCAGTCTGTGGAACAAGCTGATCAGACCACGCAGATCAAGGTTTTCTGTAGTAGGAAATTGTAACTGTACTCCTATCAGCAGAAGTAGCTTCTACAAACCTCTCTGATGACTGAAAAAAATATATGTCAATTTGCTTCTGACAATCTGGCAACTGTTTCTTCATTGCCTTTTTCTTCTAAAGTTTCTTATATGGAATTTGAAAGTTCTTTTGGATGTAATTTGTTTGTAATCATTCTTATAATTTTCCAGCAGTGCCTCTCAAAGGCATAATTTACTCCACAAATATTTATACTCATTTAAAATATATGTGTATTATGTACTTATAGATAAATATGTGTACTCAAAATTTGGTACATTTTTATCTCTTTTTATTTTCATATTTCCTGAAAGTTGTAAACACAGTCTTTTTTTAAAATTACCATTCACTTTTACAAGAGTAATATAATAAAATCCTGTGTTTCAGGTAGGCAGATGAGTAATACAAATACAGTTTCTTTCTCGTTAAGCTTACCGTACTCAGGGAATTCAATAACTGTGCCATCTGACATGAAAGTGTCACTGAGATCCTCTTTAAAAACAGGAAAATCACTGTTGCTGCAAGTGAAATTAGACAGGAAGAAAGTAAAAAATTAACATGAAAAACAAAGTAATCACATTTCTGTGTATTCTGTTCTGCCTGACCCACCAATTTCTTCTAATGAATCTGTTGGTCTTTATTGATGGTACAAACCCATGCAAAAAATAACCTTGCTCATGTCATTGGGGACTTCCATAGGAGATTTCCTGATTTCACAGGAACTAGAAAACATCCTGTATCTGTTAGGCTTAGACATTTTCACTAGAACTGGAAAATGATTTTTTTTTTAAATTTTTTTTTTTACATTTTATTGAAATAGAAAGAACAATGACCAACTCTAATACATCTTCCTCTCTGTTGTACTCCAAATGAGTTTGTGTTTATACATCGTCTTTTGCTCCTCAATAAAATATACAAAACAAACAGAACCAAGCCTTGAACAGTTCCTTCCCCATCTGTCCACAGAACTGTCACCTCAATCAGTGATTGACACATTCATGTGTTTCTGACAATCCAAGAAACAGGCAGATTAGCAATTGCAGGAATGCTGGGTATAAGAGAGATTCATCTTTTTTCTGCATGATAATAACAATATCCAAGTCAGATCTGAGTTGGTAGTAAAGCTGTTATCATTCTGTTGTTTGTATGGTTTTCTGATCCCTGTTGGACACTCATGAATGAGATCACAGTAGAAATTAGAAATAATGATTTAACCAAAAGAAAGGTGCTTTATTCTCTTTCATGCTCCTTAAAGGTACCCTCATGTGGCTGGATTTAGTTATTTATGGCAGAGGTCTATAGAGAAAGTTATTTTATGGATAATGGATTTTGGAGAAGCATCAAGGATACAAGGTCAGAAAATTATCCATCAGAAAGAAGGGTTATAAAGAAACTATGACTTATATGAGCAAAGTTCTGATATGGTCATGGAGCTGGCTGATTCTGTTCCTATAATATGCCAGATTAGGAGCCTGTCCCTCCAACTTTATGGATTTCATAGTAGTAACAACTTAAACCTTTGCTTTCACCATTCTTGTAAGCAGAAAACAAAACACAATGAATAATGTAAATCCTGGGGCTTTCATATTGTGATTCATTTTTCTGCAGAGTACCACATTTTCAAAGAATGAGAATTTTTTGCCAATATGGCCAAAATAAACCCACTTAAACCATACATGTATTTTTCTTTTAGAGACAAAACTATGCAAGCTGAGTGATCATGGGAGTTCCTATCAGCTCAGATATGATTAATCCACTGAACTTTTCTCTTAAGGAATCTGATTTTACTTGAAAAGAGAATGAAAGTTATTTTTCACTAATTTCTTTTATCTTGTTTTAAATGTTGTCCAGTCCTTGAGAACTTGATGAATTTCCTTTTAAACTCATAATGACTGGGTTAGATGAGATATAACAGAACTGCTGCCTTGAGTTCCAGTTATAAGTAGGGTTATAATATGTATAATTACCATGTCTTTCTGGTACACAATTCGTTTACCTGAAAGTTCAGTAGTGTCAGATATACCTAATACAACAGTGTCTTAAACCAAGGGAAAGGAGAGAAAGTCTCACTTCATTTTTCAATGTACTTATAAAAAAAATCATAAGATATCTCAAGTTGGAAGGGATCAATAAAGATCACCGAGTTCAAATCTCTGCTCCTCACAGGAGCACTTTAAACCAAATGACTAGGAGTGTCACCCTTAACATTCCTGAACAAATGACTAGGAGTTCCACCCTGAACAGCCTGACATTCCTTGAACTCAGACTGGTGCCATGTCCACTTTTCTGAGGATCTCATTCTAAGGGCTGACCATCCTCTCAGAGAAGAGCTCTTTCCTAATGACCAACCTGAATGAAACTATTCTATCCTGATTCAATTCATTCTATTTTCTCATGTCCTGTCCTGGTTTCCAGAAAGAGGAGATCAGCACCTGCCCCGCACTGACCTCTTGAGAAAGCTGTGAGCTGTGATGAAGACACCCCCAGCTTTCTCTTCTCCAAGCTGAACAAACCAAGTGACCTCAGCTGCTCCTCAGGCATCTTGGCCTCCTGGAGCAGCCTTTTTTTCTTGTATTGTGGTGCCCAAAATTGCACACACCACTCGAGGTGAGGCTGCCCCAGCCCAGAGCAGAGCAGGACAATCCCCTCCCTTGCCCAGCTGGTGATTCTGTGCCTGATGCATCCCAGGACAGGGCTGGCTCTCCTGGCTGCCAGGGCACTGCTGGCTCATGTTCAACTTTTCTTTTTTGGTTTTTTTTTTTTTTTTTTTTCCTTTTTTGTTTTTCTTTTTTTTTTGCATGTAATCACCCTCTTTTATATACTGTTGCTATTAACATTGTTGTCACTGGATGTTTTCCTTAGTGATGCTTTTTTACAGTAAATTGTTATCTCAACCCATATGCTCTGCCTTTTTGTCCCTTTCTTACTAGAGTGGGCAGGAAGAAGGGGAGCTGCTGCCTTAAGCTTAAAAGTGCAAAAAAATTGCTTCATGTGTAAATACAGAGTTAAATTACATGGATTCTATAAAACCATAACAGATTCTCCTTTACATTGTCTCTGCTAACTTGGGCATATTTACAACCACTGGGGATTGGTTTACTTAAAAATTAGTAGGATTATATGATCTGGACTTCAGTGAAGACACATTTGCTTGTAAAAGACATCTTTTCTTGAAAAAATAGAAAACAAAATTAAAACAAATAAATAAACTTATCCACTTAACCTACAAAAATTGAGGCCAGGATGACTGAAGGATGAACATTTGCTATGTATTGTCCATTCCGCAGTACCTACTATAGTAGCCAAAAAATAGTCCACCTATTGCAAATATTGTAGCACTTCAGTTTTAGTTCCAAAACATCTGAGGTTTTCTTTTATCTTTTCGTGTTTTTTACTCTGCATGAACTCATATCCTAGCATTTGCTTCAATATCATTACAGTCACTTAATTTGCTTTCATATTACTAAGTGGGAGGAGTCATTACAGCAGTACTGTGGCAATTTTGAAGTATATATTAAGTATTTAATAGAATCTAACAATCTATCATATCATGTCAATTGATAGTTTTAAGCCACTAAAATATTGAGGCATGAAAGCACTGGAATAATTCTTATACACAGCAGTCAGCTTTCAAACATACACAGGCTCAAGGGAGAGCATTTTAAAGACATTTTTGAAAATGTACTTTTTTACTTTTTTTGCTCCATAAGCATCACCATTCAGTGATGTTATGTGCCAAATGAAGTAAGATTTCCATTAGCACAGACTGCTTACTTTAATATCTTTGTTGGTGCATTGTCTATGTCAGAGTAAATTAAAAGGGAAATTCCATGATAGGGAGCAGAACAATTATGTTTGACAAGCACACGTTTGGGGGGAGATAAGAACGTGTAAATGAAGGAAAGAACAGGATGCTAAAATTTAGGAGATCAACCATAGATTTAAGTTTTGCCATTGTATTTCCATGTTAACTTGAATTTGTGCACATCCAGTCCAACTGACTCAGTAGAACTACTAAAGTGATCTTAATGTACATTATGGGAAAGCTTTGTGCTTTTTGCATTCTCAGGTAAAATGTGCTTTGCCAAATAACAGTATTTTGAAAATGAAGGACCACATGCTATATAAGGACTTCAAAATATGTTTCCATTGTCATGACTCACAGGCTAGACCCAGGAGACTACTGCAGCCTGCTTTTTACATTTTAGACTAGTTTTGATCCATCTAGCTGTACTGATTTCATTTCATTTACCAGGAAATTCTGAGTTCATAACTCTAAGCCAGTAAAGAAAGGTTTACGTGTGAGACAATTACTTTCAGTGACACTGGTTACTAAGAGGGTTTTCTCTTAATGTGTATTCTTGTAATTGACTATTAGTTCCTTTCCCTAAAGCAAGAGGGTAATGCAACCACCATCCTGCCAGATGTTCGGGCTTGGAACATTCGTTTCATGGACAGTGGCCCACTGCTCCAAGCCTGTTTCAGGGAGCCATTCAGGATTTCCTTTTCTTTTTTCCTTTTCTTTTGCCTTGGTGAAGGCAGATTTTGTACTCATATAATGAGCTACCCTTTCCTTAGACAAAAATGTCATAAGCATCTGAATAGTGCAGAAATTCAAAGTCCCTATTACATAGTCTTTTTTAAACAAATCTGCAAGAGCAATGAGAGAAATATGAATTTAAAATTACTGGAACAAAAGCTTCTTTAACTTGCAATAAGAAACCACTAATTAAAAGGGATCATGAATCCCTTCTTTTGATCTGCTTTACAGAAGCACTTCACAAATTAATGTTTTAATTGTTGAAATCCTTCTGGCCAATTTTATTTCAGTAATAAAATATCAGTTTGTTTTCTTACCATTATTTTTTTCATAACAGCATTTTCAATCTGTCAAATAGGTTTATGTACATACATTTTATAATAGATGACTCAACACAGTATAGCTTTTTAATACGCTCATCCATGTACTAACAAGATTTTATCGACTGTGTAGCCTGAGGTAAGAGCTAAAAAAGCAGGGAAGGTAGTACTAAGATGGATTTTAGCTGGGTAATACTCATAACACTTCTAAAATAATTTTAATGCTGTTATTCGAAGGACTAATCTCCTTTCATTGTTTATACAGTCTTAAGTGTGCAAAATTTTTTTCATCACAATGGTTCAAGCCATCACTGTAAAGTACAGAAATCAATTAGAGCATTCTCCAAATAAAAACCTCTAAGCTTAAATTGTAAAATTCTTGCTTAAAAACAGTCTTAAATCTCTGAGAGAAATGTGGCAGCTAAATAAAAATATTTATCAAAGCTTAAAAATGCCAATCACAGACAGGTCCAGAAGAAAGATAGAATTTTTGAAATGTAAACATATTTAGTTCTGATACTCTGTTTTGAAAACCTTGGACATTTGTTTTTTATTCCTATATATAGGTCCAAATTGACATTTATTTCTACGATGACAGCTATAACGTAAGCCATTAAGAAAATTTGGTAGCACTTTATGTGTTATCCTATATAATCTTTCTCTTTGACCTGTCACATTACGTCCTCTGGAAAGCAACAGTGTAAAAACCCAAGTGACTAAGGACAAAATGACCTAGGACCTAAAGCAGTGCAAGTGACAACACAAAATAAATTTAAAATTTGGGAACAATCTTTCTAAAAGTCATTTTTTTCATGGCCATGGCATTACTGGTTTAACTTTCTAGCAAGCTCTTCACTTTTCTTCAACTGGAAATTAAAATTGGAAATTTTCCCCAACTCTGCCTGCTCAACTACAGGAAATTTAGAGGAAAGAAAGAAAGAGGGGGAAAAAAGGCAAAATAAACATGAGCTGTCACCTCGTTCTTTGGCAGGACACATATAATATAGAGTTTTCACGTTATTGATACCATAACAAGGAAGGTAAATGGTATTCCCTATATGGAAAAAAAGCACAGGCAGTTTTTATCAAGCCAGTATAACTCAGTGTTTTATTCTATAGTTATGAAGGATGGCTAAACAAGTGGATTCTAAGGTGCACTTTTTTCATTTGGTTTGTTTTTCTGTTTTTTTAACCTCTAAGTGGACTTTACAGTTTTAGCATCAAGCATTTAATATGGCTTAGCCTCTATGAACCTGGATCTACCTAACTGGAAAATAACCATGGGGTCTTCAAGACAATAAAACAGAGAAAGAACACAGATGAAACAGAACGAGACATTCAGGTGAAGAAGAACGTACAGCACCTTTTAGCATTAATTCTTTCAATAAAGAACTGGAAAGAACAGAGATGCTGGAAAAGAGAATATCTTGAACACTTGAAATCTTCAGAAGATGTTCAAAATATTCTACAAGATTAGCAAAACCGTGTATTCATTCCTTTCCACCACTGTGCCCCCAAGGAAAATATATTTTAAACTGGAAGACAGTGGAAAGAATTGAGATCACATAACCTGAAAATTCTGGGCTGTGTTACTTACGCTATTGAGAAATTTTTAATTTCTTAATATAAATCTCATTTTCTGAAATACCATAGACCTTAGTCGCAACTATGTATTTTCAGAAACTCATTTTTTAATTCTGTCTGTAAACTTTGTCTCATTTTTTCTGCCAGAAGAGCTCTGAATCAAAAGTATGTTTTCCCAGAAATAATGGTGATGCATCAATTTTATTTTTATTATTTGCATTAAGTTTTACTATGCAAAATGTTTAAATAAAATTAAGCCCAGTAGAGCTGGAATTCTCACTAATAAAGGGCATTATACAAAAATGGCTCCTTTCAATACATATGCAAAGGATTAACTGAGGGTAATGACAGCTATGGATCAGAAACATATTAATTATGTTTTAATGTTAATATATTTCAGTATATACTTTAACACAAATACACTGATCTTCAGTCTCTAGGATAGGACAGATATCCAGAAATGGGCTGGCCTTGGCAGGATGCCAGATACCCACCAGCCTCACTCCTCAAAAGGACAGGGGAAGAACACAAGATGGAAAAGCTAATGGAAGAGGATAAAAATAAAGAGCTGACTTACCTGTTACAATCACAAGCAAAATAGACTCAACTTGGGAAAAATTATTTTAATTTATCGCTAATTTAAATAGATTGGAGAGTAGGAAACTGTTGGGGTGCGTATCTTTCTTTGGTCAGCCTGGTGTTTTGGCTGGACCACCCGGTCAGCTCTGATACGCCTCAACAAGATCTGTTTGTGAATTCTTGGCTCCGCAGTGCCTTGACTTACACTGTCACGGCCGTGGCTGGAAAGAGGGGACTCTCGGAGACATCCAGGGAACAGAGGTTTATTGGGGGGTCACAGGGGAACCCCTTTGCCTCCAGT